>LGRX02011205.1:0-11939 GCA_001247695.2 Cymbomonas tetramitiformis
CGAGATCAACGCGCCCGGCAGCCGCCGCTCAGCCACCGACATCAACGACGAGATCAACGCGCCCGCAGCCGCAGCCGCTCAGCCGCTGACATCAACAACGAGATCAACGCGCCCGCAGCCGCAGCCGCTCAGCCACTGACATCAACGACGAGATCAACGCGCCTGCACCCGCAGCCGCAATCACACGTCAGCATCAACAATCACGTTCATATCACCACGCCACACCCACTTCGTGTCTTGCCAGCTGATGTCTCCCTATCCATACGCCACCAGCTGGGGGGGGGGAATATATTTAAAAAACTTGCCCTCCAATGCCACACCCCCATCTCAAACCCAAAATCCCTCACAACACCCCACTCTCAACCACAGCAGAGATACACCGCCATTTCAGCACCCAACAATACCCCAACGCCCCGCCAGCCCTTACATTGCCGCCCCTCGTTCATAATCGCGACAGCTGTCACAACTATGAACACGCTTAGAAGGGGTCCCTCGGGCACCCCTGAAAGGCCTGTCACACCCCCCATATTCAGTCACGCTACCGCAGCCCATGTCAGACCCCACCGCAGTTGCCCCCATCGCGCCCGTCTCAGCCGACAGCAAACGCCCCAGCCATGACCCCTTTTTTTCAGTAATTGTCATTCCCCCCTCAGTCGCGGTCCTACCCCAGTTCATTGTCCGCTCGAGCGCCCGGAGCATATCACGTTCACCCTCCTGCTCAGATCGCCCTCCCAGTTTAAATCATGCACGACGCCTCGCCAAGCGCTACATCGACGTCGCCGCGACCAGCCCGTGCCGATCCGCGAGAACCGCAGAGCGTCGAGCACGACATCACGCGAAGTGACATCACGACACGACCACACATGACGTCTCGGCAATGCATGACAGGGCAAACGCAAGCGCGCGTTGACACCAAACGCCGCTGTCACTGGAACCAATGGTCACAGGGCATCCGAAACGACAATGGCATTCACGGACTTTCACTATGCTCGCTTGAGTATTTAGCTAGCTCTGCTTTCGAAAAGTTAGATCCGAACCTTTCAAAACCATTCTGCGGGACAGTGATATTTGCCTCTTGTGGCCTAGTATTAAATGTGATATATACATACATATGCTTCGAATCCACATGAGAGCTTCGTCACTAGCAGTTTGTAAGAGTCTGGTTCGGATCCCCAGAGTGCCGGCACGCCACTCTGACGTATGTGCGAAGTCGTGCCGTTGCACTTGTTTTATCTGTGAATTGCCCCCGTGTTGCTCGCTTGCCTTTCTGCGTTGCATGCTTTTACCTGAGCCTGAATCTACAGTCTGCGAGTACAAGTTAGTCCCGTGCCCGTTTTGCGAATCTACGAGCCGGCACGGCTGAAGCGCGTTGTCGCCCGGCACGTTTTACGTGGCATAGCAGTAGAAACGCATGTCGCAGTTCCGCAGCGCTGGAGATCCTCTGCTGTCCGAAAACGTTCACGAATTCACAACACGATCGCGAATTCTCACAGAGGGGCATTTTTCCCTTTGAGCGCCCAGCGGCGAGATAGCCCGAAGCTGCGTTTGTCATAAATTCACACCCGCGACGGCGAACCGTCTCAGGCACTCTCAGCGGTATTCACGCGTGTGCACGATGCGCCCGGCCTTTTTGTGCCATATTTTGTACCATTTGCTGTGCGAATTCGAACCTCGCAGGGCTTGCTTGCCGAATATGCTCAAACCGGCACATATGACCGGCGCTTGGGAATGCACAACCGTAGCCGCGCCAACTCGAGCCGTGACACCTGACTTTTGCTGTTTGACAAGGTTGTAGCCGCACCCATGTTTTTCCCTCAGTTTGTATGATGTTAACCTTTGTGAATTCGACCTGCGCAGGCTGTGGCAACGTTGAATTCCCCGAACGGACCTGTGTGACAGGTTGTGGGAATTCACGGCTTACGGCGCGCCAGCTCGAGTCCAAACACCCGACTGCAACCTTTCGACAGCATTGCAGCCGGATGTTTTTTTTCTTCAGTTTTCATTGTGTGTGTATTCGTGAATTCAACCCTTGTGGGCGTTGGCAGCGGTGAATTCCCCGACGAGCCTGTATGACAGGTTGTGGGAATTCATGGTTGGCGACGCGCCAGCTCGGGCCTGGAGTGAGTGCCCAATTGCAAAGTGTTGTTTTGTCCTGCTGGAACGGTATCACCTAACAGGGTGCTGAATATATTTAAAAAACTTGCCCTCCAATGCCACACCCCCATCTCAAACCCAAAATCCCTCACAACACCCCACTCTCAACCACAGCAGAGATACACCGCCATTTCAGCACCCAGCAATACCCCTACGCCCCGCCAGCCCTTACATTGCCGCCCCTCGTTCATAATCGCGACATGAGAAGAAGGCCGAGGGCGTCAGCGTCGAGAGCAGCAACTCTGGTCATGATACCCCTGATACTGGGACTATCGAGGCCATGCTCCCCCAAGTTTCAACTGAGAAACGTGACGTTCTACATAAGAAGTTCGCGCTATGGATCGTAAGGAGGCGTAGGTGCGTGCCCTACACTTTCAGAACACGCAACTTTGTGAACTTTGTTTGCCTTTGTTCTCGGTGCGTGTGCAATATGCATTCTTTCATGCTCAGCTGACGTATGCATTGCACGCAGATCGCTATCTATTGGCGAGACCGATAGCGAACTCCGCGATATTTATGACTACATATTTCAAGGCGGATATACTCTGCCGACGTACAAGCTCGTCGTGCAAAAGGTCCTCGAGCTATCCGCGGAGGGGAGGGAACGAACGCGTGATGTATTGTTGGCTTTGCTCGAAGAGGGCATTCTGCCCAGCATCGCTGGCGACATATGGTCTGAAGGGGGCATTAGTCTTTTCGGCATTATTGCATATTGGCTGGACGCTGACTTCACACTGCAGCAAAGATTGTTGGCTGCTGTGCCGTTTTCTGATGTTCGTCACACTGCCGCTGAGATTCTCGTAGCCACTAAGAAAGCGTGTGCAGCGATGGGAGTGGGTGTTTTTGACGACGAGAAGGACACTGTGTGCGAGTTTGTGCACTGCACAGCATCGGACTCTGCTTCGAACATCGTTTCTGGGTGGGGGGCTTTCGATGGCCACGAGTGCAACTGCCACTTACTGGCGAGTGTGTAATTTTCGGACCCATCGAAGCATCGATCCGCCCCTTGCCACCCCATAATATATACGTAACTCGAGTGGATGTTTCGGACCAATTGTCTCAATTGTCAATTAAAATATCATGGCTCGAACTCGCGGACCTGAACGTAGAAAGGCGAATCACACAGACGTTGTGTTGGTTGCCCAAGGCAAAGGATTGGTCAAACGCACTCAGAATCATCCGTATGACCGCGCTGGGAGTGACGATGTGGAATACCAAGTGAGGGAAATCAAAGCGCACAGGAAGTGCTACGGCGTAGACCAGTATCTCGTCGGCTGGGAGGGGTTAGCAACTCAGCACGATACGTGGGAGCCCGTGGAGAACCTGCCAGGTTCGGAAGACGATATCACAGCGTTCTGCAAGGAGCAAGCCGAGAAAGCCGCGGAGTCTGAGACTAGAGAGGCAGCGAATAAACGTAAACGCTTGTCGACAACTAGAAGTGCACCCAACGCCGATGGCGATGAGCAAGAAAGAGATGATGCACCAGGTATGAAACGACGGAAGACTCCCCTTCACTATATTTACGCGCCGGCCCGCTTCGTTGTGTGTGTGTGTGTGTGCGCGCGCGCGTATAACAATTAAATAATAATAAAACATTTACGCTAGTAAAGGGGACAAAGTCCTGAGAGTGCGGTATCCCTGCAAAGCAGGCTAGTGAAAACACCAGGGGCTACTCCCTCTACTATAGCGCGCCCACAGAGGGGCTCAACCCAACAATTATCTAACTTTCGTTGGATGACCACAGAAGTTGAGGAAGATGGACAGCTACTCGACCCCAAGAACGGCAAAACGAAGCGTAGGGCTAAGGTGTGGGGCTACTACTGGATCACCAAGACCGACGGTCGTGTCACGCATACGGTTTGCAAGTTGTGTGGCCCGAACTCTACCCCTGCAGCTTATTGTGGCAACACAAGCAATATGCGCAGTCATCTATCACACGTCCATCAAGATGCATTCTGCCAGTTGGTCCTCGCTGAGAAGAAGGCCGAGGGCGTCAGCGTCGAGAGCAGCAACTCTGGGCATGATACCCCTGATACTGGGACTATCGAGGCCATGCTCCCCCAAGTTTCAACTGAGAAACGTGACGTTCTACATAAGAAGTTCGCGCTATGGATCGTAAGGAGGCGTAGGTGCGTGCCCTACACTTTCAGAACACGCAGCTTTGTGAACTTTGTTTGCCTTTGTTCTCGGTGCGTGTGCAATATGCATTCTTTCATGCTCAGCTGACGTATGCATTGCACGCAGATCGCTATCTATTGGCGAGACCGATAGCGAACTCCGCGATATTTATGACTACATATTTCAAGGCGGATATACTCTGCCGACGTACAAGCTCGTCGTGCAAAAGGTCCTCGAGCTATCCGCGGAGGGGAGGGAACGAACGCGTGATGTATTGTTGGCTTTGCTCGAAGAGGGCATTCTGCCCAGCATCGCTGGCGACATATGGTCTGAAGGGGGCATTAGTCTTTTCGGCATTATTGCATATTGGTTGGACGCTGACTTCACACTGCAGCAAAGATTGTTGGCTGTTGTGCCGTTTTCTGACGTTCGTCACACTGCCGCCGAGATTCTCGTAGCCACTAAGAAAGCGTGTGCAGTGATGGGAGTGGGTGTTTTTGACGACGAGAAGGACACTGTGTGCGAGTTTGTGCACTGCACAGCATCGGACTCTGCTTCGAACATCGTTTCTGGGTGGGGGGCTTTCGATGGCCACGAGTGCAACTGCCACTTACTGGCGAGTGTGTAATTTTCGGACCCATCGAAGCATCGATCCGCCCCTTGCCACCCCATAATATATACGTAACTCGAGTGGATGTTTCGGACCAATTGTCTCAATTGTCAATTAAAATATCATGGCTCGAACTCGCGGACCTGAACGTAGAAAGGCGAATCACACAGACGTTCACTAGAACAAGGTTTTTGCTTAAGTTTGCTTAAGTTTGCTTAAGTTTTCTTAAGTTTGCTTAAGTTTGCTTAAGTTTGCTTAAGTCGGTATAAATCGGTAGAATTATATACCCGATGACATAGGAATGTCACCAAGCCCGCTTCAGGATGCCCCAGGGTTCACGCGAGAGTCCCAGAATGACTGGCGCGATGCGATGCCAGGAGATATGACTCGAAGAGGCTGGGTTTGTAAGAGGCCAAAGAAGGAAAAAGCCAAATGAAGAAATTATAATTTGGGTGGCGTGGGGCTCAAAGTAATTATACACGAGATATGATAGTCAGATAGCAGATAGATGTCATTCCCGACGACGAGAGCTCGCGCTCTAGGCAAGGAAGAGAAATTATATTCGAGGCGACATGGAGGGTGCGACGATGCGCCAATCAGAAACTGGGATCCATCCGTGAAGATTCAAAATTTCACTTCGGAGTTTTGGTTGAGCAGCACACGCACCGCAAGTCAAAGTCAAGCTTCTCTTTACCATTAAAGTGTTTTCTTTTGTTGCACAGACCTTTCGCTGGCACTAAAACGGGGTTTCTGACAACATATCCGACTTGACGAGCTTGTTTGTCGCGGAAAATTACACCGAATTCGTCCATCATTTATCTTCTTTGGATAATTTCTCCGAAAACTGCGACTTTGCTTTTCAACCCTATGATTTGTCGATAGAATTTTGCAGCCGTAGCAGTTCTGGTGACACTAGCTCAATTAGAGCGCCAAACCTTGGTTTGGGGGTCTCGGTTAAAGTCCGAGGTGTCACATAATTGTGGTACGCTTTTTATTCACCTCTCGTTCACTCTCATTTCCACACTTTTCACTGACGGACAGACCTTTCGCTGGCGGCGAAACGGCTTTCCGGACGACATTTTTGACCTGACAGGTGTTTTCCTCGCGGAAAACCACCCTACTTTGATCATGTCTTGACCTGTTTGTGACATTTTCCCCGAAAGATGCAAAAATCCCTCATGACCCTAAGTTGTAGAGGAAAAATTCTGCAGCCACGCCAGAACTGGTGACACTAGCTCAATTAGAGCGCCAAACCTTGGTTTGGAGGTCTCGGTTAAAGTCCGAGGTGTCACATAATTGTGGTACGCTTCTCATTCACCTTTCGTTCACTCTCATTTCCACACTTTTCACTGACGGACAGACCTTTCGCTGGCGGCGAAACGGCTTTCCGGACGACATTTTTGACCTGACAGGTGTTTTCCTCGCGGAAAACCACTCTAATTTGATCATGTCTTGACCTGTTTGTGACATTTTCCCCGAAAGATGCAAAAATCCCTCATGACCCTAAGTTGTAGAGGAAAAATTCTGCAGCCACGCCAGAATTGGTGACACTAGCTCAATTAGAGCGCCAAACCTTGGTTTGGAGGTCTCGGTTAAAGTCCGAGGTGTCACATAGCTATGGTAAGCCTTCGTTCTTTGTATTTCTTTGTACTTCTTTGTATTTCTTTTGCATGGCATCAAGAGAGAGAGAGAGAGAAAAGACTTTGAGGCACTAGCTCAACAAGAGCGCCGAGCCTTTTGGCTTGGAGATCTCGGTTTGATTCCGAGGTGCCCGATACTATTCATTCTTCATATTTATTAGCTTTCACCTTGTGCTTGGGAACGATTTTTTGTTGTAACATTTTGCGTGGCCTTGACTAAAACTTCAAGCAAGTTGAATCGTGGCACTAGTTCAACCGACAAGAGCGTCAAGCCTTTTGGCTTGGAGATCTCGGTGTTGACTCCGAGGTGCCACACAAACGAAGAAGTTAATTGTCATCATACTAGTTATTCTTCATCTCTATTAGCCTGAACCTTGTGCTTGGTAAAAACTTCTTATTATAACATATCGCATGGCCTTGATTGAACTTGCAAGCAATTTAAATCGTGGTACTAGCTCAACAAGAGCCCAAGCGCGGAGCCCATTGAGGGCGAAGCACCGAAGCTTGGAGATCTCGGTCAAAATCCGAGGTGCCATACCAGGGACAAGGTGCCGGTGGGTCGGGAGCGGCGTGCGCGTGTCCTGATTCAAGGCTCGAGGCGCGCCCCCCTGTACCCGTGGCTAATTGTTTAGCATGTCTTTTTCGTTTGGGGTGGAAGTGGATTATAGCCGGTGGGTTAGGAGTGGCGTGCGCGTGTCCTTGTGATCCAAGGCTCGAGGCGCGCCCCCGGACCCGTGGCTCCACTTGTAGATATGTATTGGTTTGGTATGGGGTGATAGTAAAACATATCTATGGATACATCTATCCATTTATGTATTGCGTGTATGTCCGTTTAACCGGGAGAAACGATCGATGCAAAGGTGTGGCGGTCCGAGCGTAGGCGCATATGGGTTGGGCCCCTTGAATATGTTTGGTGCGGTGTGAGGACAACTCCTCTGACACGCGACCAGAAGAAGGGGATGTGGCCAGTAGGCTGTATGTGGTTGTTTTGGGTCGGTGCGGCAGACCGTGGGCGCATGTGGGTAGGGCACACTGAATATATATATGGTGCGGTGTGAGGACAACTCCTCTAACACGCGACCGGAACGAAGGGGGTGTGCCTTGTAGGATCTATGCAGTTGTTTTGGGTTGGTGCGGCAGACCGTGGGCGTAAATGGGTAGGGCACATTGAATATGTATGGTGCGGTATGAGGACAACTCCTCTGACACGCGACCGGAACGAGGGGGTGTGCCCTGTAGGATCTATGCGGTTGTTTTGGGTTGGTGCGGCAGACCGTGGGCGTAAATGGGTAGGGCACATTGAATATGTATGGTGCGGTGTGAGGACAACTCCTCTAACACGCGACCGGAACGAGGGGGTGTGCCCTATAGGGTGTATGCGGTTGTTTGGGGTTGGTGCGGCAGACCGTGGGCGTAAGTGGGTAGGACACACTGAATATGTATGGTGCGGTGTGAGGACAACTCCTCAGACACGCGACCAGAAGAAGGGGGTGTGGCCAACACTATGTATGTGGTTGTTTGGGGTTGGTGTGGCACACCACGCGTGGGCACATGTGGGTTGGGCACATTGAATATGTATGGTGCGGTGTAAGGACAGCTCCTCCGACACGCGACCGGAACGAGGGGGTGTGCCCTGTAGGATGTATGCGGTTGTTTTGGGTTGGTGCGGCAGACCGTGGGCGTAAGTGGGTTGGGCACACTGAATATGCATGGTGCGGTGTGAGGACAACTCCTCCGACACGCGACCAGAAGAAGGGGGTGTGGCCAACACTATGTATGTGGTTGTTTGGGGTTGGTGTGGCACACCACGCGTGGGCACATGTGGGTTGGGCACACGGAATATGTATGGTGCGGTGTGAGGACAGCTCCTCCGACACGCGACCGGAACGAGGGGGTGTGGCCTGTAGGATGTATGCGGTTGTTTTGGGTTGGTGCGGCAGACCGTGGGCGTAAGTGGGTAGGGCACACTGAATATGCATGGTGCGGTGTGAGGACAGCTCCTCCGACACGCGACCGGAACGAGGGGGTGTGCCCTGTAGGATGTATGCGGTTGTTTCGGGTTGGTGCGGCAGACCGTGGGCGCATGTGGATTGGGCCCCTTGAAAATGTTTGGTGCAGTGTGAGGACAGCTCCTCTAACACGCGACCATAAGGGGGTGTGCCCTGTAGGATGTATGCGGTTGTTTTGGGTTGGTGCGGCAAAGTAGACCGTGGGCGCGTGTGGGTTGGGCCCCTTGAAAATGTTTGGTGCGGTGTGAGGACAGCTCCTCTGACACGCGACCATAAGGGGGTGTGGCCTGTAGGATGTATGTGGTTGTTTTGGGTTGGTGCGGCATACCGTGGGCGCATGTGTGTTGGGCACACTGGATATATATGGTGCGATGTGAGGACAGCTCCTCTGACACGCGACCATATGGGGGTGTGGCCAGCAGTATGCATGTGTTTGTTTTGGGTTGGTGTGGCACACCACGCGTGGGCGTATGTGGGTTGGGTCCCTTGAATATAGGACAAATATCATGAAAGCTAATCTGGCACTGAATATTTCGATACAGTTGAACACTTGTAACCTTTAGCCGATACCCACGCAGGTCAGAACGGAGTCGCGAATTGTCACCAACAAGCTGCGTGTTGTGCCCGCCACACGATTTGGGATGAACACATGAACGACTGGGCGTGCGTGAGCTCGGTCAAGCAATTGCGACCATGGAAGGTGAACCCCTTGCTCCCCCACAAGTCCACAAGCACGGCCCTTGACAGCTTTGTCGTGATGGGCAGTGAAGTGAAGGGTGCTCCGGGGTCACACGTCTCACCCCGTGCCCCCCGACACGGCCCGTGACAACTTTGTCGTGGGCAGTGATCTGAACGGGTTTTCGCGTGTGCAGGTTGTGGGCCAAGCTGGTCAAGCCGGTGCTGCAGCAGCCGAGTTGGACCTCAATGA
The DNA here is from genome assembly GCA_001247695.2 of Cymbomonas tetramitiformis. NCBI lineage: Eukaryota > Viridiplantae > Chlorophyta > Pyramimonadophyceae > Pyramimonadales > Pyramimonadaceae > Cymbomonas > Cymbomonas tetramitiformis. Next base: position 9,460 of record LGRX02011205.1, read on the forward strand.
GGACTCCGATGAGGAGCCCGCGGGGGAAGAAGACGGCGCGCCTGAAGAGCCTGCGGAACCCCCGGTGAGTTTTCTGTGATGCCTGAAACCGATTGCCTATCTTAAACCTAATTTATGTAATACGTTCCGCCGTCAGAGGTTGCTTAAAAAGAGACGTGCGTACAAGCGTGTTCCACTTGTGTTGGTTTCTGGATGGTGTTCAGCTCGGGAGGGTACTGCTTCGACCGGCCGGTAAGGTTACATGACGGAAGGTTGTATTTCTTTTCCCCGACGATGTGCCGGTGGGTCGGGAGCGGCGTGCGCGTGGCCTATTTCAAGGCTCGTTGCGCGCCCCCTGTACCCGTGGCTACTCGTCTTCAAGGCATCTTCTTTTGGGGTAGTTGTGGATTACAGCCGGTGGGTTAGGAGAGGCGTGCGCGTGTCCTTGTGATTCAAGGCTCGAGGCGCGCCCCCGGACCCGTGGCTCCACTTGTAGATATGTATTGGTTTGGTACGTCTTGATAGTAAAACATAACAAGACGTATATTGTTTCGGATCGGTGCGGCAGACCGTGGGCGCATGTAGGTTGGGCACACTGAATATGTATGGTGTGGTGTGAGGACAGCTCCTCTGACACGCGACCATATTGGGGTGTGGCCGGTAGGATGTATGTGGTTGTTTCGGGTTGGTGCGGCGGAACGTGGGCGCATGTGGGTAGGACACACCGAATATGTATGGGCGGTGTGAGGACAGCTCCTCTGACATGCGACCATATATATGGGGGATGTGGCCTATAGGATGTATGTGGTTGTTTCGGGTTGGTGCGGCGGAACGTGGGCGCATGTGGGCAGGGCGCACTGAATATATATGGTGCGGTGTGAGGACAACTCCTCTGACACGCGACCATATGGGGGTGTGGCCGGTAGGATGTATGTGGTTGTTGCGGGTTGGTGCGGCGGAACGTGGGCGCATGCGGGTTGGGCACGGTTTTCTTTAAGGTGAGTGATTACTGTATGGTGGAAGGGGGGCGGGGACGTGAGTATGGTATCTTGTGGCGGGTATCTTGTATCCATCACAGCCCTCGATCACCACCCGTGAAAGCTTTGTCATGGGCAGTGATTTGATGGGTGCTTGGAGGCCACTCGCCTCACCCTATGCCCCCCAACACGGCCCACAATCACTGCCCGTGACGACTCTGTCGTGGGCATTGATCTGAGGGGTGCTTGGGGGTTACCCGCCTCACCTCTTGCCCCCCCACACGGCCCACAATCACCGCCCGTAACAGCTTAGTCCGGTTTGTCGTGGGCAATGATTTGAGGGGTGCTTGGGGGTCACCCGCCTCACCTTATGCTCCCCCACATGGCCCACAATCACTAGTCGTGACGGCTTTGTCATGGGCAGTGATCTGAGGGGTGCTTGGGGGTCACATGCCTCACCTTATGCCCCTCCCACACGGCCCACAATCACTGCCCGTGACACATGTGTCGTGGGCAGTGATCTGAGGGGTGCTCGGAGGTCACACGGCTCACCTTATGCCCCCCGACACGACCCACAATCACTGACCGTGACGGCCGTGCCGTGGGCAGTGATCTGAGGGGTGCTTGGGGGTCACACGCCTCACCGTATGCCCCCCAACACGGCCCACCGTCACTGCCGGTGACAATTGTGTCATGGGCAGTGATTTGAGGAGTGCTTGGGGGTCACACGCCTCACCTAATGCTCCCCCACACGGCCCACAATCACCGCCTGTGATAACTATGTTATGGGCAGTGATCTGAGGGGTGCTTGGGGGTCACACGCCTCACCGTATGCCCCCCCACACGGCCCACAATCACCGCCTGTGATAACTATGTTATGGGCAGTGATCTGAGGGGTGCTTTGGGGTCACCCGCCTCACCCTATGCCCCCCAACACGGCCCACAATCACTGCCCGTGACGACTCTGTCGTGGGCATTGATCTGAGGGGTGCTTGGGGGTTACCCGCCTCACCTCTTGCCCCCCCACACGGCCCACAATCACCGCCCGTAACAGCTTAGTCCGGTTTGTCGTGGGCAATGATTTGAGGGGGGCTTGGGGGTCACCCGCCTCACCTTATGCTCCCCCACATGGCCCACAATCACTAGTCGTGACGGCTTTGTCATGGGCAGTGATCTGAGGGGTGCTTGGGGGTCACATGCCTCACCTTATGCCCCTCCCACACGGCCCACAATCACTGCCCGTGACACATGTGTCGTGGGCAGTGATCTGAGGGGTGCTCGGAGGTCACACGTCTCACCTTATGCCCCCCGACACGACCCACAATCACTGACCGTGACGGCCGTGCCGTGGGCAGTGATCTGAGGGGTGCTTGGGGGTCACACGCCTCACCGTATGCCCCCCAACACGGCCCACCGTCACTGCCGGTGACAATTGTGTCATGGGCTGTGATTTGAGGAGTGCTTGGGGGTCACACGCCTCACCTAATGCTCCCCCACACGGCCCACAATCACCGCCTGTGATAA
>LGRX02011206.1:0-14339 GCA_001247695.2 Cymbomonas tetramitiformis
GATGCACAGCTTCTAAGGCAAAATGTTTAGAGTCTTCTGGGTTGGGTGGGTAGGGAAGGCAAAAGAACAGAGCTGCGGATTCCCACGGGCGGAACTCCTAAATACTTTTGGTAATGTACTGATTGGAGTGCAAGCCCTCAGATGATTGATCTAACGGCTCAGGAAAAACTGATCGATCTACCGGCACAGAAACCTCTAAAATTCCGCAGGCTCCAATTTAACCATTTCTTTTGCTCTTCACATCTCATTGCCATGTAACAGAGATCATTAGGCACACTGCTCTGTGCCAGGCTGCCGCTGCTGCTGCCGTCGCCATCTCGGAGTGGTCCACCCGAAGTACTTCTCCATGTGCTCGTCGGGAACAGCTGCCGGGTCAATGTAGGAGTGGATGGCAGAGGACAGATGAGACCAGCCGCCCAGGAAGCAACACTTCTCAAGCGCCGCGCCCACAGCCCTGGCAAGGGTACAAGCCCCCTTGCGGGCGCTGTGGCCAGAGAAGTGTCCCCCTTTCGGAGGGACACACCCCAACTTCCCCAATGCCAACTGCACCCAGCCATTAGCTTGCGCCGACTGGAGCTTCCCTTGCTCCCACGGCACCCTCCAGTAGCTGCCCTGCACCTCCGAGCCCGTCACTGGGCGATGCCCCCAACAGGCATCCCGCACCTGCTGCCAATGCTGCAGGAGCTGCACAAGCCCCGCCACCCCGCGCGGCGGGGATGGTGAGCCTCCTCCTGAGGCGCACGTGCCCCCTGCCTTTCTCCTTGTGGAGAACCACGGAGATGTCATCACCTGCGATGCTGATGTGCCCCCTGCGCATGGAGACGCCCGTCTCCGGCCGACCGAAGGTGACAAAGGCAAACACCACGCAGGTGCACGCCCTGAGCAGCTCCATAGCTGCCCGGCCCACCAGCTCCAGCCCCAGCCCGTGCGCATGCACCACCGAGACATGTCTGGCAGGCAGCCAGGTCCGCGCCGACCGTCTGCTCCTCACCCGCGGCTTCAGCCGCCTGCACCTGGAGGCGGGACATGCCCTTCGCCGCTCTGGAGACCGCCTGGCCCTTGGCAGGCCCGGGGAACCCCATGTCCTCGTGGTAGTTGTTGATGGCGGACAGGTAAGGCTGCATGTTGGACGCCTGCACCGTGCCCTTGTTCGGCATGTGGGCAATGTACAGCCTCACCGTGGCCCCCGTTGCCGGAAGCCACTGCCTGCCCTTCGCCTCACAGAACGACATGAAGGCCCGAACCTTCGGCCGGTAGTTGCCCACCGTCTTGTCGCCCAATGTTGCCCCCTGCATCTGCACTGCTCAGTGAGGGAGCTGTCCCTCAGCTCCCCTCTCCAGCGCTCCTGAAGCGCCGCATACCAGCCAGCCACCTCCTGCACCGCTGCCGGGAGCACATCATACCTCTCTTTGCGCATGTCCAGGTCCTCCTTGTTACCATCCTCGTAGGCAATGTGGGTTAGGCCGTCCGACCCCGTGCTGCCACCCACGGTGCCGGTGTACCAGGCATCATCATGGGGCCAGTACACCTTCACCTTGCAGCCACTTGCCAGCCCCGCCTGTGGAGCCTGTCCGGCCGCCCGCCTCCCATCCTGCAGGTAATGGCTCACCGGGAGGCGGAGATGCGGAACATGATGCCGTCCCAGCTTGAGGCCCCGAGCAGCTCGGACCCTCCCAGCCGGCTGGGAGTAAAGAGGTCCCTGCTCCGGGGCAGGATCACCACCTCGTCGGCCATGGCCTCCAGCTGCTGGAACCACATCTGCCCCGGCCAGTAGGGCGCCACCACCGTAGCCGGCGGCCCACCTCTCCTCCCGCAGCTTGTGCGCCACCTCGCGTCGAGGAGGGACCCAATTGACCTCTCCTAGCCAGGAAAGGCCAAGGAGTCCACGCCCTCGCACCCAGGTCGTGCCACTGTGCGTAGTAGCGCGGCAGCTGGGCGAAGAGCTCTGAGGCGAAGCGGTCCACGGTGTGCCGGTGCCATTCCCGCTCCGCCCACTGAAACCACCTGCGGTTCAGCCGCTAGTCATCCAGGTCCCGGTCCCGAGACAAGCGGTCGGCCCACTCGTTTGCCTCGCTTCTGATGTAACTCGCCTGGAGCTCGATGTTGTTTAAGTCCAGCAGGATCCACAGGCGCCGCATCCGCCGCATCAGCTTCGGGTTGCGCGACGTGAAGTGCAAGAGCATGGTCACCACCGCCTGGTTGTCGCAGTAGAGGCGCACCACTTTGCCGGTGAGCTCTCTTAGGAAGGATTGCACCGTTTTGTACACGGCCTCTGCAACTCCAGGTGCGTGATGTGCAGATGCCGTAGCTCGTCGGACCAGAATCCTCTTGCCGCGTGCTTGAGGTTCAGCACCCCGCGCCCCATGCGAAAAGAAACGCGTCGGTGTGCACCTTCGCTCTCGTGGGGCTGCGCCAGATCTTGCGACCGTTCCACCGGCTCTGAGCCGGCAGCCTGAGCCACCGCTCGATGTCGCTCCACGCCTGCCGTGTGCGCTTCACCTTTGCGCCCCATCCCTGCCTCGCGGAGAGCACGAAGTGGAGCTCCCTGAGATACAATCTCGCAGGAGGAACTGCCAGATACACAGACTGGCAGAGCCCCGTGAACGCTGCCAGCTTCCGAGCTGGGAGCCACCTCCGTTGTCGCGACGCCTCGCTGAGAAGAGCCTTGGACTGCAGGTGAATCTTCTGCAGCCTCGCCGGTGTCACGTGGAACTGTCCCGCCTTGAGGTCCACCTCGAGCCCGAGGTGCTCCACCAGATGCGTCGGCTCCCATTGCCCCTTCTTCTCGTTGCGCGACAGCCCAAGTCTCACCAAGACCCGAGATGTCAACTCGCGCGCCCTGCGCGCCTCGATGTTGCTGCTTAGCAGCAGCCGGAAGTCGTCCATGTAAGGGAGCACCCTCGCCCCCTGTTGATGCTCCTCGCGGCCGCATCCTCCAGCTCGTCTACGAACTGCCCAACGCCGCCGCACCTTGCTTCTGCTTTGCAGCTTCCGCACTTCTCGCCGATCCTCCGCGGATCTCGGAGAACGCAGGCACTCCACGAGCACCTTCATGACCTTGACGAATATTCGAGGCGAGTCGTTCCAACCGAAGGGAAGGGCGCCGCACTGGAATAACTACCCCCGCACGTCGAACTGCATGTACTCCTGGAAGGCGGGGTCGATCCCCACGATGTGGTATCCGTCCTGGAGGTCGAACTTGATGCACCAATCGTTCGGCTTGGCGAGCCGTCGCAGCTTCTTGAGCGTCTCCATCTTGCAGCGCGACTTGACGCAATGCGCGTTCAACCAGCGGAAGTCCATCACTAGACGCCACTTGTTCGTCCCCGGCTTCGGCACCAGGAACACTCTGGATACATGCCATCGCCTCCTCGCTCGTACCCATGCGCCCGTCTTGAGACACCGCTCGGTCTCTGCGGCCATCCACTCCAGCTGCGGAGGGGTGGCGTCGCCCAACGACACTCCTTGATCGAACGGCAAAGGCGCCTTGTCGACCCAGTGCATCCTTGCCCCTTTGCTGATCCATTGCATGACCTCGGAATTCGCGCCAGCTGCGCGCCATGCCCCCCTTCTGCTCCGCACCCTTTCCTGCAGGGTGGGCTCTTTCCGTTGGACGCCCCGAGGGGCGGAAGGCGTCCAACACTTCCGTGATCGGAAAGTTAGGTCTGGGCTTGGGTGCCTCGCCCAAGCCCTGACCCTTTACCTCCCTTGCCGCTACCGCGGCCACCTTCACCTTTTCCAGCGCCACCGCCCGCCGCGCCTCTGCCTTTGCCTCCTTGACGGTCACGAAAAGTCGAAACTTTGGCGCTGGCCTTGGCGTGCGTGTTCATCACGGCCTTCGCCTTCGTGATGTCGAACTCCTTCAACCACTTTGTGAGCACTGAGTCACTCACCAGCCCGTCGCTACCTGCGTACACCTTCTCCTCGATGAAGGCCAACTTCGCCCGCAACGCCTCAGCTCCGCCGTGCGAGGTTGCGTCAGACTCTATGCTCGCTCTGAGCTGCAACATGGTATATGTGTTGCTCAGGAGCGACAAAACGCCCTTAAACGTGTTGTGAGCGGCGAAAACACGCTCACTCAACTCCTCCACCGTTGGGGGATCTTTGTCATCTTGACACCAGTCCAAGGTCGTCTCGAAAAATGCGATCGCATCGTGCATGTACGAAAGCGCAGGGGCAAGCACTAACTGCTCGTAACGCATGGACGAGTTGGTGCGTTTGGAGAGGGCGTCGTAGGTCTTGTCATCGTACAGTTCGTACATCTGCGGCATATCGGTCTCCAGTGTCGCAAGTCTCGCAGGGAACGGATTCCCTTCAACATGTGGGACATACGGGAGCTTTTTCAATGCCTCCAACTCCGCGTCTCCGCTCTGAGCGGTACCACCAGCCTGCGAAACGGCTTTCAATGCCGTCTCCTCCGCGACGTCAACTCTCGCTGCGAGAGTCTCCATCTGCTTCATCATGAGCTGCATCATTGCGCTCTGTTGCTCCAGCAGGACTTCCATTCCGGACTTTGCCGCCGGTTGTTCAGTCGCGCCAGAATTGTTCTCCGACGGCTTTGCTCACCTTCTTGATCATTCATTGTCGTAAGTCGTCAAGGGTTTAGACTTCCACAGTAACGTTAAAATGTGGGTTAAAATTTTGTAGTGTCCCGCACTAAGAATTTTTCCGCGAGGAAAATTTCTTGTGAAGTTCTTTTGCGAAGGCAAAAGAACAGAGCTGCGGATTCCCACGGGCGGAAATCCTAAATACTTTTGGTAATGTACTGATTGGAGTGCAAGCCCTCAGATGATTGATCTAACGGCTCAGGAAACACTGATCGATCTACCGGCACAGAAACCTCTAAAATTCCGCAGGCTCCAATTTAACCATGACGACGGAATGTCTTGGGAAACGAATATTACATTTCACACGATGCCACCGAGCTGTGTAGCAATAGTGACCACGATTAGAAAACAGAATGACTTCATACTGAACACAATATGTTTTATACTTCGCTAGAACTTGGCAATAGTGGCAACAGGAAAAGGTATGTGCATAATGCCTCACAGCATGGGCAGCAGTTCTTTGCTTTCATTCCTCAAGCAGTGTCGATAGCAAAATGTACTGCAGATGGTGCAGGCCCTCCTGTGCAGCCCGTGACCCCCCCATATTTCAAAGTCAAGATGGACATACACACAAAACAGGTGTATCGCTCCCTGCCGGCCTCCTTCAGCTATACGAGCAAAATAGGCACATCCAATAAGTGCATGCTCATTTAGTTTCCTTCGAGTAATGAGACATTCCAACCCAATGGGCCCTACTTGTTTCACCCACCACCAATACACATTGGGGATGGCGCAGCAGAAGACGCTGCATAGGGACAGCTCAGATGCATGCCCAGAGGGAGCCTGGTGGCATGCGCAACGGGAGCCCCTGGGAGTGCATAAGGGGACCCCAAAGGGATGCATGGGGAAACCCAAGGGGCGTGCACAAAATGGGTGCCAATGTGTATCTGTTTACCAAGCCACCTTCATTTCTCATCAGCATACGACTACTTGAAGTTCACCTCAGTTGCAGTCAATCCTCAACTTCCGCAATAGAGGGGCTGGTCAACACTGAGTTTGACCAGCCCCTCTATTGCTGATGCTGATGAGACCAATGGTCCATCGTGAGCGCCTCCCCAGCATCTCCTCTCCCGAGCATCGCTGGACAAAGTGGAAGGATGTGAAGATGCACACCGTGACACGGGCAGTTGCCATGCCGTTTGCTGCATTCACCACACTGCGTAATTCCTCCACTGTTTCGGCCATCTCCTCTCCAACCCCAGCTGCCTCAGCTGTCTCCATCTGAAGATACAAATGCAAAGCCTTCCCTCCAATGTAAGCATACAATTCATCAACAGTGCCAAGTTGACCCACGTCGACGCCGTGAATGAAATACACTGAATCCTCTCCCCAACTCCAAGCTTCATAGGCCACAACTTAGACGCCAGCTGGCATCGTGATGCACTGCACTCCCCCGCCCATATCAAACTCATTCTGACGCCTATGACTGTCACGCGTACCAATCACATTCCGAGCAGATTTAGGACTGCCAGGCTCTCGGAGGAACCAAGGCTTTGGGCGCGCACCACTTCCTCTGAAGCACGCTGGAAGCTCGCTGACGTGGCCGTAAGGCATTCAATCTGCCGCAGCTCCCACAGCGCGCACCCTCTCCTTGACAGCTCTTACTCCTCTCCAGCAGTATGTAGCGGAATAGTGACAATGGATAAAACATCATCCGGCAACGTCAAGTAAAATGACAGGAAATATGGAAATATACACCCTGACCAACATAAACAGAAACTGGTAAGAGGGGGTTCACTGTGGAATATCCAGATGGCAGAGATCCAACGATGTAGGTACGATGCGCCATAAGCATGCGCCTGACAGCTGATCAGTTGAGACGTCGTCACGGTATAACTGTAGACTGAAGATGGCGTTACATGACTACAACTTCCACGGACTAGGATGTGTTGGAATCTGCAGTGTCTGCTGATCAGTTTGATGTAAAGCATGACTGTCTAGGCCTTGTACAGCAGTCAGGATGATCAAACCCTGAAGGAACCCTGAAGAAACCCTATGAAACCCTTAGATCTAGATCTAGATCTGCTGAACTAATCGTGGCCGTTGGATCATATAATGACCATCGGCAAGACACAGTGTGTAACAGTTCACGGCCCATCGCAGACGTGTCACTGCAGTCGTTATGAACTCGACAGTGGCACGTCATAACTAACTAAATAGCGAACTTTCACTTAGACTGGCCAATCAGTAATGATTGAGCGATAACATTCGTGGCGTTTCGAGCTGCGAACTGGTATATCTTTTGACAATGAAAGTTAGCGCTTGCTTTTTGCAAATAACCCTGTACTGAATTCCAAAAGGTTATGGGCCCACTTACGTTGTAAGTGAGGATCCATTTTCGTTTATCACGCAAATTTTCCGCTGCGCGTAAGAGAATTCACTATGGTCAAAGGGAGTAAGAGCTATAGCCAAGCTGCGACACCGCCACCTTCTGGTGGTGCGCCAGAATATGAAGTGTCCTATTCTGGCGAGTCGTCTTCGCGAGATGTTATGCTGAGTAGTCAGCAGGAGGAAATCTCGGCGCTTAAGGATATGATGAAAGGTTTGAGTGCTCAGCTCTACGATATGCGCAACCTTAATCAGCCAGGTCTCAGCGCCACTCCTGTCCCTGAGGACAAACATCTCCCTTTATCGCCCGCTGGTGGGCGACGTCCTTTACCAGGTCTTTCTCATATGACCAAGGGGCTTTCCGCGGACTCGTACTTTTCTGGCAAGGAATCTGACCAGGAAGGAATTTGGGACGAGTTTTGTGCGAGAATTAAGCCTTCTTTGCGCCACCCTTCTCTAGCACTGCTGCTTTCGGCGTCTACTCCGCTCCATGAGGTGAGGGAGGATAAACTCTATCTTGAGGAAGCAAATGAACTATTTTATGACTTCCTCTGCCGTGTTACCACTGGCACTGCGAACGCTATCGTTCGCAGCTACGAACAACATTCTGACGGTCACGGAGCTTGGCGTGAACTGGCCAAATTGCGACACAACACCAGCGTTGTCTACTTCATCACCCAAGTGGATAGGCTGCTGTCGCTACCGAATCAGCTCTCGAGACTTGCCCCTCCTCTCTCCACGTTTTTGGAGTCGAAGGAGACTCTTCGGCGTATACGCGAGTACTCCGCGAACACGCGCGTTACTCCTTCTGGCAAGCCTCTGTGTATGGAGACGGTTGAGACCATTTTTTCTGCCATGGCTATTGTGCGACTGCACCCCGACCATATGCTCCTCAAGGCCAAATTCATGTCTGAGACCCTGCCGACCGCGAGTGTGCTGTCGGGCCAAGTAACATCTCACTACGACACCATACTCGCCCCGCGCGCTGCTGTAGCGCAAACTGCCCACGCGCTAGATACTCAATCTGAGACTGCTGGTGCCATCGCTGACGACAGGCGTAAGCAGGAGGAGGCGAAGCGAAAGCTACTGGCTGTCAAAGTCCCGTGCCCTGTATGTCACAGACGCGGGCACTCTGCTAAGGACTGTTTCATCAAGAACGTTGAGAAGCGGGAGGCTTTCTTCAAGAAGGCTTCAGCGACCACCAAGGCGGCAGTTCTCAAGAGGGTGGCTGACTACGAGAAGAATGGTAGCTTACCGAAGCCTGGTGAACATCTTGGTGCTGCAGCTGGAAAATCTGAGCTTTATCCTGGACTGGAAGAGGCTGGTGAGGTCCTTTTTGCCATTCGGGAGGCTAGTACATCTGACTTACACCCTGGTCTGGACGAGACTGGTGAAGATATATATGCCAGTGACTACAGTTCTGGGCTATTGGAATCTGGTTGTGATAGCATCTCTGGCTCGCTGACCTCTTGTCCAGCCTTGGGCCAGCTATCGACGTATCAGGACTCCGAGCTGGTGGAGTTCTCGTTATGTGAATTTCTGGACGGTGAACAATCTACCCTCAGCTCGGGGTCAGGTGAGGCTGGTAATCTCAGCATCTCTGGGTCACTGCCTTCCAGTCCGGCCCTGTGCGAGCACTGGATATGTGGTCGAGGCGCTGTACCTGTGGAGTCCCAGCCCTATGTGTTCCCGGTGTTCAATTACTACTCTGTCATGGCGGACGTGGGCGAGCCTGAGCTTGTTGTATCCCACACCACTAGTGGGTACACTGAGAACAATGAGGACACTGTGAGTGCACCTCGTGTGGAATTGTCTTCAGTGGGGTGCCCTCCTCGCAGGACCAGGAAGAAGCGCCACTGCTACGTCCCCAGCAAGCATTCTCCTGTGCTCAGCCGTCGTCACCGCACCAAGGTTGTGCCTATTTATGACTCGTGGGTCTACATTGATGTCCTTACTGCCTTCTTCCCTGACAAGGCTCGTCTGAAGAGGACACAGGCCCAGTGGGATTGTGGACGTGATCAGCACCTGGGTGACACTTTTCAGATATCCCCCAGGCAGTTATGGTTTAAGCCTGCATTGCGGCGGTGGCACTCTGTCATGATGGCTGGGTCTGTGGAGATATTCCTTCGTGCTCGCCACATACTTGACAGGGGCACTGCCCTTCCTCGTGGTGTTGAACGCACTGTCAGTACCGGGGTGATCCTCTACCAGCTCAATGTCATCAGGCAGGCTACGGATGACATGGACATATTGCTGAAGCTGGAGTCTGTAATGGTGCGCACCTCGCTGGCAGACCTGCATAGCTGGGCATCTGAGCTCGGGAGGGCCACCAGGACCTTGATACGGGTAGTGGAGGACTATGGAAGCATGCTGTCCCTCGGTGAGGGGTGGGGTACCGATGCCTGGCCTGAGTACTCGGACTATGGCTCGGATGATGATGATCCCCTACCAGACTTGGAAGATGCCTCTGACTCTGACGAGGAGGAGGAGGAGGAGGAGCCCGTGGCGGTTGATTTTGGCTCTGCTGGTATGGTGGGTTCCCCTAATTATGATCGGCTTCTTGCAGACCGAGATTCCTGGTCTTATCATCCGATGGGGGACAGCCGTATGCCTGATCCTCTCTCTATCTCTGAGCAGGCTGGCAGTGGCTCTGATTGCGTGGTTCCCGACTTTACTTCAGGTTCGGACTCTGCCTCAGATTGTGGTGATTCTCTGCCGGATCTGGAGGATGCCTCTGACTCTGACGAAGAGGAGGAGGGCGTGTGCCATGGGCACTTTGACGAGGAGGAAGGGTACGTGAGCCTTGGGCAGCCCGTTGAAGGAGTGGGTTACAGCCCCTCTGATGATTGGGCCTCTGGACTACTTTCTCCACCTCGCAAGATTCGCCTCTGCGCTGTGGGTCTGCTCCCCAGTGACTATTATGAGGACAACTGTGGGGACTGCTGTGATGATGCCTGTGATGACCTCATTGAGGAGATGGATTTCAACTATGACCCGAGTGGTGAGTGTGCTCGGGTGCCTTGTGGTGCTTGGGCATCTGATGTGGCTTGTGCCTCTGATGCTGACCATGCTCAGGTGGCATGTGGTGTGCGTGCTGGTGGCGGTCGCACTCGGTCTGCTGTGGACAAGAGTGCTGTTATTGACAGTGGTGCCACCAGGCACATTTTCAACTCTGTCCGGGTGTTCAATGCGGACTATGACACCACAGCCTGTGAGACTTTCAGTGTGGTGCAGAGTCAGTCCGTGGACTCCTCTGGCAGTGGCTCAGTGACCTTTGCCAAGAGGGATGTCGAGTCTGGGCGCATGGTTGGACTGCAGCTCCTGAACACGCACTGCATACCTGGGCAGCCCTTCAACCTCTTATCTGTGGTGGCACTCGAGGATGCGGGTTTCCGTGTGGACTTTGGGGCTAGAACTGTATCCAAAGGGGGGGTGGTGTTCTCCTTTGCCAGAATTGGCAACCAGTATATTATGCATGAAGACACACATAGCACTTTGGACACACATCTAGCCTGTGCTGTCAAACATACTGATGATCAACGAGACCGTTCTGACTGGAAATTTGAGGACACCAAGCCTCACTTCACTACTCATGGCCCTTTCCTCCTGGAACTATTTTCCTCTGATGACAACCACATTCTGGAGCACTACTGTACCATTACTAACTCATGTTTTGATAAGGATTGGGCTGGCAAGCAATGCTATGGGAACCCGCCATTTGACCACGACATCATTCTACAGTGTCTCCAGAAGGCCCTCGCTGACTTCGCCAGAGACCCCTCCAACACCAAGTTCATGTTCATATTGCCTAAATGGGTCACAGCGAGCTGGTGGAGTCTGGTCTCTCAGTTTGATATTATTCATGAATACCCTGTTGGTGCTAAGATCTTTTCTGCACCAAGGGAGTCATGCTATAACGTGGCCAACCTGGAACCCTGTGGAGAAGATCGTGTGTGGATCGAGGACACCAAGTGGCCAGTGGTGGTACTGTACAAAGACTCGCACACCACAGAGCAACTTGACATCAAGCTGCTACAACATGTGAGGCTGGGACACGTTGGTGACAAGTCTATTGACCACATGTTTGCTCAAAGTGTGCCTATGCCCATCAGTGAGTCACAGTACTCTGGCAGCCCAGTGCAACATTGCCCCGAGAGGTGCATTGCCTGCAGGCTGACCAAAACCATAAGGCCCTCTGTGAAGCCCACTGGGAGAGAGCTGTCCAAGGAATTGGGAAATCTTGTATGGTCAGACACATGTGGACCATTCAGGATCAGTGCTGGGGGGTACAGATGGTTTGTACTATTTGTTGATGACTCCACGACATGGACATGCATATTCTTCCTCAAGCTGAAGTCGGACTACCTCAAGGCCTTCCAGCAGTATCGGAAGGAGGTGAAGCGCCTGCGGAGCACTATGGGCCTGTCCAGCGAGTACCACATGGTGCTCCACACTGATGGTGACAGCACTATGATAGCTGGGCAAACTGCAGCTTTTTGTGAGGAGAATGGCATTGAGCAAAGGCATGGCTCCCCATACCTGCATGAGAACCAGGCAAGGGTTGAGAGGTCACACCGAGATGTACAAGCCATGGCCAGAGCACTCCTACTGACTTCTGGATTTGATGCGAGCATGTGGCCTCTGGCCACCCGCCATGCGGTGTACATCCTCAATCGTGTATTCCGAAAATCTCTGGGGTGGACCTCGTCTTACTACCTCATCAGGAAGAAGCATGCGGACCTGTCCCAGCTACGGATATTTGGGTGCAGGGCCTACCCCTTTATTGACCCCACGATCCGTGAACACAAGCTCAGCAACCGGGCACGTGAACTCAGATATGTTGGACATTCAGAAGTGTCATCTGCCTATCTACTGTATGATTGTGAAGCTGAAAAGGTGGTCAACTCTGGTATGGTCACCTTCTCGGAGAGGCTGGACACGCTGGGTAAGGTGATCACCTCATGGGATCCTTCTGCGGTGACCCCTCTCAAGACCAACTTCATGGCCACCACTCTGGATGCGCCCTACAGAGATCCTCCGCCTGCACTATTGGAGACTGCTGTACTGGAGCAAGGTGTGTATTTACCTGAAGACAGTGATGAGATTGTGGCTGTGGTGAAGGTGGAAACCCCTGATGATGTGTGCTGGGTAAGTCTGAGCTCATATCTCAAGCCAGGCAGTGCTCGACTGTCACTGTTGAAGGATTGCCCATCATATGGCAGTGTCAACGCTCACTATCCGCTGTTCACTGAGGTGCGTGCTGTGACTGGGAAAGGGGACTATGAAGAGGCCATGGTGTGTGGACGTGCTCTTGGACCACATGCCCAACCCTATTGCGTGGTCCTCCTCACCAACTTCACCATTATGGACCTGCCTGGTGGGGAGGTTCGGTTTCCACCCACGCACACATGCCTCGGTGTGCGGGCTACTGGAACACCCGCTGCGCAGGAGGCTCTACTGCCTGCAGGGGTTACTGAGCCGAGATGTCACTCCCAGGTATTGACTGCGCCTGACTGCACTGAGTGGCTCAACTCCATTCAGGATGAACTGGAGGCACTCGTGCAGATCAAGGGGGCCCTGCAGATGATGGACGAGGAGGACATACCAGCTGGAGTGAAGTTGCTGGAGATGTCACTGGTCCTCAAGGTGAAATTGGACAAGAACCGGGAGCTGCTCAAGAGGAAGAGCAGGGTGTGTGTGCGGGGGACCAAGCAAGAGTATGGCGTGGACTACTACGATACCTTCGCCCCGTGCACACAGCTGTCCTCTGTGAGAATTGTCATCACCCTGGCCCTCAACCTGGGCCTCATGGTATACCACATGGACGTGGACACGGCCTTCTTAAACTCAGTACTCGAGGAGGACCTGTATGTGCGTCTTCCCCGAGGGCTGGTTTATGGGGGGCACAGGTGTGCCAAGCTGCTGAAGGCCGTGTATGGGCTCAAGCAGGCGGGCAAGGAGTGGTTTGACACCTCCGATGCGTTCATAATGGGATATGACTCCAGGATGCAGAGGAGTGACGTGGAGCCATGCCTGTATTTCATCCGGGACACCACTCTCCAGGTTATCATCTTGGCCTACGTGGATGACTACCTGGTGGCCACCAATGACAAGTCTTGGTATGATACCTTTGTGTCCTCCTTCCATGCACAGTATGCGTGCAAAGATCTTGGAGTATTGGACTTGGTCATGGGTATCGGAGTGCGCTGGGGAAGTGACACGGCATACTTATCTCAGTCTGGCTATATCTCCCAGATCATCAGCACTTATGGCCTGGATGATGCCAAACCAGCGAGCTTACCGATGTCACCTGGCACTGCACTGGCTCCTGCTGATGGTAAGGGACCTATGCCTTACCGAGCTCTTCTGGGGCAGCTGCAGTGGGTGGCTCGCTGCAGCAGGCCTAACATCATGGCAGCAGTATCAGTTCTGTCGAGGTTCTGCGCCACGTACGGTCCAGAGCACTTTGTGGCCCTGAAGCAGGTGGTGAGATATCTGAAGGGCACCAGGGAGTACGAGCTGGTGCTGCGCACTGTTTCAGTGCCTGGGGGGGGTGGCACTGGACCAAGCAGACCTTTGCCTCTCTCCATCTACACCGATTCTGATTATGCAGGGTGCAAAGTAACCAGAAGAAGTACCTGTGGTATCGCTGGCTTCCTCTGTGGGAGTCTGGTTATTTTCTCGTCTATGATCCAAAAGTGTGTGTCCCTGTCCACTACTGAGGCCGAGATCATAGCCATGTCAGAGGGAGCTCGGGAGGTGAAGTATGTCCTCAACGTGCTGGACTCACTGGTGGACATATGCAGACCAGTCCCTATGTACTGTGACAACCAGGGAGCTATCCACCTGGCTACCAACTATGTGAACAACTCCCGGTCCAAGCACATTGAAGTGAGGACCATGTACATCAGGGAGCTGATCAAGGCCAAGGACACAGAGGCACTGTACACTGGAACTGATGATAACACCTCTGACATCATGACCAAGCCCCTGGCACTCCCTATATTTCGTGTACACAGAGAGCGACTGGGTATCATGAACCTGCCTCGTGGAGACCAATGAAGACTGAAGGGGGCACCATCCACATAAACTGGAGCTGAAGGGGCACCATCCCAAAGACTGGAGCTGGAGCCAGAAGACTGAAGGGGCACCATCCCAAGGACTGGGCATTGCTGACTAAAGGGGCACCATTCCCAAGGACTGGCAGTAGGATAACTAGACAGTCACCCTTTAGAAGGGGTGTTGGAATCTGCAGTGTCTGCTAATAAGTTTGATGTAAACCATGACTGTCTAGGCCTTGCACAGCAGTCAGGATGATCAAACCTTGAAGGAACCCTGAAGAAACCCTATGAAACCCTTAGATCTAGATCTAGATCTGCTGAACTAATCGTGGCCGTTGGATCA
>LGRX02011207.1:0-17860 GCA_001247695.2 Cymbomonas tetramitiformis
TTTTTGAGCTATGAAATATGGGGGTGATAAGAAATATGGGCGCTGGCGCCATGTTTCTTGTTGGCGCGCCGCAGCCGGATTTTTCTTTCCAAAATTTCGCATTTTTCACGGGTTTATCACTGAAATTTTTAAAAAATTGCTGGCTGATTGAAACAAAATGACCCACTATTCTTAGCATTTTTCACAGGACGCTGGCGCTGGCGGGGGGTGCCCAAGTTGGCGAATATTGCTGGCTGGCCCCGAATCTCCGGTTTTCTTAACACTGGGTATTTACTGTATGTAGCGCACGCCCGCGCCATGCATGCTACTGCGCCTCCCGCTAAGGGCGGCACTCGCACCATGGCTGTGCGCCTCGCTCAGGGCAGCACTCGCGCAGTGGCCGCGGCCGTGCGCCTCGCCAGGGGCAGCGCTCGCGCAACAATGGCTGTGGCCGTGTCCCTCGCTAGGAGCGGTGCCTGCGCTGTGGCCGTCACCGTGCGCTTCACCAGGGGCAGCGCTAGCGCTGTGGCCATGGCCGCGAGCCTCGCTCGAGGCAGCGCTCGTGCCGTGGCCGTGGCCACGCGCTCCACTAAAGGTAGAATCGGTGCCATGGCCGTACGCCCCGTGCGCTCTGCGCTCGTCCAATCCGAGGTACCTCCCCCCCTTCGGACAGGCGCAAGACCGCACGGCGCACAATCCCATGGGACGACGCCACCCGCAAGCAAGAAGCTAAGCCTAGCAACGAAAAACGCCGCCACGCCCGCAAAACCGCCGCCCGATCCCGCATTTCCTGACCCTATGCGCACTTACCGCAACGATCGTCTGACACCATCCCGCAAAGACTCCGAAGCCGCAGAATGAACCACGCCGCCCGATCCTTGCCCGCCGCCTGGTAGCCACATACGCACCGGCGTGCAAGACGAAGCCACTCGCTTGGTACGGCTCATCCCGACACTCATCCCGGGGACCGCCGCGCACCTAGGCCGCGACCACTGCCAAGCAAGTCTAAACATGTGGGGGAGTATGCAGCTGTGATGCAAGACTGCGACACCCGCCGTACACGAGGAATGCGTCACACGAGCGCGAGCCCGCGTGACTAAACCGGCCCGAAAGGCGCGGCCATCACAAGTGCAAGATCAAAAGGAAAAGGACTTCCGGCGACAGAGCGAACCTAACTAATATGCGCTCAACTAACACGCAAGACAGCTACGTGCACAATCGCACCTTTCCCGCTGCGGAAACACAGTTCTCGAAGGGCCGAAAACCGCAAATCGTGCCTGCAGGCCCGCACGCCATTTCAGCCACCCAACGACGACAAACATGCCAAAAAATCCACGCGTTTTCAACTTTGAAGCCTGACCTACGAAATCGCTCGCTCGTGACACGAGCTGTACGCCTATGCGTGAATAAGAAGCACGCCAAGGTAGAAACGCCCCTGAATCTCCTCGCGGATCAAAGTACTCGGAGATCGGAACTTCAAGAATACCTGAAACCCGGCATCACCACCCCACAGCCAAACCAACACGCAGCCAAAGCGCACGACAAAACATCCTAGACCACAAGAAAGACCCGCGAGTAACACGTTAACGCAAAACATGTTTCCATTCGTAAAATTAAGAGATAATCCTAAAGCGCAGACGCAAAGAACGCGAATACCGAAAGTTAGCCTAGGCCATTCTCATTGTGGCACGATATGACATTTGTGCCACAGTAGGGGCACAGGCGAAAAAAAAGTTGAATTCACAGATCGCCCTCGCACGAAGAAAACAAGCTTAGGTCTTTCATCCGAAAAGAAAATCGTAGGGCGACCACGCCATTGCTGCAAGACCTGACGAGAAAACCGCAGGTGCGAGCGACCGCAAGCAAGCACAGACCCTAACCATCATCTTGCGGCGAATACCAGAAACGAAGGTAATCCCACCAGAACACGCAAAAGAAACAAGAACAGAATTCACGGAAGCGCAAGGCGTCGCGGAAAGCAGACACAAGTTATACCATTTTGTAGGAGACTCCACTCTCCAGCTCTTCTATCTTCATATCTTCTTAATTATCTTATACTATATGTTTAACGACCGCACGAGTATGATTTCGATACTACGGGTGTTTATCTATTCGAATATGCTTTCTATATTCGGGTGTATGCTTTCAATACAATGTAGCGATTTCGGCTGTTTAATTTCTTTACAATTTAATCTTACTTTTCAGTACTCAATTCAGTTCTCCTCTCCGAAGCTGGCAACACTTGAGCTCTTATGCATCTCGGAACTCAACTCAGAACTCAACTCGGAACTTACTGTACTCGTATACTCCGTACACAGTCTAGAGCTCTTCACAGTCATATCGGTCCTCTAGTGTACTCCGTACCGAGTACTTTTGTACTTAGCCGTTTTTACCCATTTACTTGCGTTTCGGGCTCTTGTGCTCGCCTCCTAGCACACCAGGTGACCGTGCCTTTAAACGGCTTACAGTCATCATCGATGCAGGATACATTATAATGACCACCATAACAATGCAGGATATTAGTTTCATTTGTAGCGTTGTATGGCAGGGACCAAGGGCACAGGCTGGATGGAATGGTATTTTCCCTCTCACCCAGAACTTCATTCCAGATATCAATGCATATTCCTTTGAATTCCAGTCTCCTTACAGTTTTTTATTTATTTAGGCAAGACATTAATATACCGCTTGGCTTCTTTTTATGTGTAACAATCCAGTCAAACGCAGGAAAGTTTTCACTCTCTGGACTATCAATGGCCATGATAACAACTACATCCGAAAAGTCATCTTTGTAACATCCGCCGCCTGGTAGTACATATGGGTCCAGTAGCCATGTGGGATGCAAGCAATAGTATTGTGAGGAAACCTCATGACCAGCTTGAAGCCTTTAGCAAACCATCTCCCCTGATTTTTCGGAGAGAGCGGAAGGATCCAAATCCCTCTAAACCCATGTGCATTATCGGCTGCTCGTAAGCCAAGCTCCAAAGTGGCCATAACCGCTGAAACGGTACTGCGCTACAATACGGCGCATGCGGGCTACACCAATATCAAATGAGCTGGTTTGAAACTGCACGGATTATTATACTCCTTGTTGATTCTAGTTGTTCTCGACGGATTCCATATCAATTGTCAAATCGAAACACCTTGCGCCTTATTGTTCGCCGTTTATGTCACTGACCTACAGTGAATTGATTAATGAATTAATTATGTCTATTTTTTTAAGACCTTGGTCGCGGCTCGACTAATTTGTTGTTCTCCTTCTTTTTTGACACGTGCTTTTACGATTTTCTAATTGTATATTCTAAGAAATCAATAATCAAGACACGGTATCTCGAAATGACCCTCGCTTTTGATCGACTTCGGGACGTCAACTGCGTGCCGTGTGCCCGGCGTGCGGTGCCCGCGGGCTTTTAAGAGATTGTTCATACATGAATGGAAACAACCACATTTTCGTGACCTGCCATATCTCCCTGAGGACGAATCAAAACACGAAGAGTTTTGTGTGATCTTCTACCGCCCGCGTCGAGATCTCCCAAAATATGCAAAGAAACACGCAATGCAGCAGAGAACCGCTCGAGCAGTACAAGTCACAAGCGTTAGGTATAGACGCCGGCAAA
Source organism: Cymbomonas tetramitiformis (assembly GCA_001247695.2). NCBI lineage: Eukaryota > Viridiplantae > Chlorophyta > Pyramimonadophyceae > Pyramimonadales > Pyramimonadaceae > Cymbomonas > Cymbomonas tetramitiformis. The sequence goes on from LGRX02011207.1 coordinate 3,594, forward strand.
GGATGGCACTCAGCATCACCAGGGAGGCGGGCACGGCGGATCAACGGACCGGAGGCCCTAAGGAAGGCGGAACCGGAGAGGAGAAAACACCGTATGCGGAGCGCGGTGGGAGCCAAAGTGAACGCACTACCAGAGGAACTCTTGGAACGTTGGAAGACAAGGCAATCCCGGACCTCTCGAACGATTTCCGGAGGGTACTATCGCCGAGGCTACGGGCACTGATCTTGAGATGTAGGCACGGCACGCTTATCGTCATTCCTATGAATATCGGCGGAAAGAAGGCACCTACTCTGATGGCCGCTAGAAAGTACACGAGCCCCGACTGCGCGCTCTGCGGAAGTAAAGACACCACGAGCCATAGACTGGGAGGAGGATGCGGGCACCCGCAAATCAAGAACATGGGAACCAGGCGCATATGTGAAGCCCTCCGCACTGGCAGGACGGGGGCGATCGCGCCACGATGTGGATCGCACAACAATCACGCAGAGCTAGGCGGGAACCAATACATGCACGAGAACGATACCGGACGTTGTGCTCAGCAGAGGGCAATGCAGGAAGAACGGGAAGGGAGCACCCTGGCCCGGAGGACCCACCGCACGACATATCATATTCTGTCGACAGTCATTGTGATGATCAAAAGACCGGATGAAACTAGGGAGGCCTGCCAGACCAGCCGGACGCGATGGGGAAAAAGGACGTGATGGATGAGATCCACGTCATCGAGGTAGCTAGCGTTCACCTGGGATACCAGGTAGTACAGGGCAGCAATACACGAACAAATCAACAAATACGAACCCCTGGTTCAACCACTTAGGGACAATAATAACTACAAAGTGATTCTACACCCAATGATTTGCGGGGTCACAGGATCATTATACGAACACAATGAAAGGGCTCTCACGGAGCAGGAAGGAGGCCAGAGCTCTTCTGAGGTTCATAAGAGGCATTTCCACGGAATGGGTCACAAAAATTCCAATCACGCACAACAAGGCGGAACAATAGATTGCTAAGGTCACTGTTGTTGATTTAACCACGATATTCGGATTGTGTATGCTATGCGCATTGTGTCCTCGTAACCCAATGATGCAGTATCAAGTATATTTTCATGCTTTGCGAGAAATCGGGGATTAGTGAATCACGATGATTACTACACACCAATGATACGTAGTCCCCGCCGCATAAATTTACTGTCGCAGCCGCCCAGTGTTTGGAAATCGAAGTGCTGATTGCAATGATCTACGTTGCAATACATTCTGGGCGGTGTCCTCCACGCACGTTTAGACATCGTTTGCAATGGGAATCATTACCTATTCATTTATGCAGATAGTTGACTGCTTACCACAAGGAACATGCTTTGTCCCTTCCCGCACTGTACAGGTGTATGCAAGAAGCTACCAAACATTCTACGCGGGTATCGCCACTTCATGTATCTAACTAGGCCGGCACCGTCAAGCATCTTAGCACCTGTTCTGCCATGCCTCGAAGGGCCGCGCTGCAGTCCATCATTGCCACACTTCTTAGGGTCACTTCAACCTGTGAAATATTCAAGCAACCCTCTCGATTTTGAAATGGGTGACTGCAAGCCACGCTCAAAACAAGATGATTTACACATCATAACGACGTGCTCCTCCGCATTGCTTTAGATATACGGAGTATTATAGGAAGCTGCCATGGTACAGGCCACACAAATCGTTGCATGGAATACAACACTCACAGTAGGGCAGCCTGATAACATATTAGGTGAATAGTCCGTGCAGAGTGATCGATCATTCAGCCTCGACGCAGCCTACGCAACCTTCAGGTTTGGCAGTTTGACATATGTAACCCTACTAGAACTCTTGACGAAATCTGAACTTCTCAACTGAAGAGGGACCTCTTTATAAAACACCAAACCTCTCGGTTCGAATTCCTTTCAATGAACAAGAATCGACGGCCGACGAATGATGGTCAAGCTGTAAACAAGTGCTGTGCATGGGATGCTTTACAGACAGTTGCAAATGTAAGGGAAACCGCCACAGTTTGCGCGATCAACACATGTCGCTCCCCTTGTTCCATCGATATGGAAACCGCTTCACACATAGCTTCCGCGCACCTCTGAAAGCATGTCCTCGCATGCTTGCAAGACTTTCTCCTCCCCCGCTGCACGTATTCCCAGACACCCCCACAGCTCTCACCCTCTGGCCACTCCCTTCCCGCCACGCCTCAATACGTCATAAATACCCCCCCCCCACCCCGCTTTCAACTCTTACACCCCTCCAGATCCTGCTCGCCTGCCTCCTTCCAGCCCGTACCGCCCTCATTATAGCATTGGCTAGTCCTCATCCCCTCAAACCTCCATCCACATCTCCTCCGGCGTGCCGCCCATGTTCCTCCGGCCGCACCCAAACCTCAAACATTGTGCTTCGCAATTGGACACGGCGCGTCACGGGTATTAGTTTCCCACAAGCTAGGCGCACCAAGCAGGGCCGTCATGAGGCGCATCGCTGCCATTCGCTCATCTTCATCCCCGTCAGACCTGCACTGCCATACTGCGCCGTCATAATGTACCCTGCTGGCAGCCTCAACCGCCGTGATGCATGCGGATGACAGCCTCAACCGTCGTGATGCATGCGGATGACAGCCTCAACCGTCGTAATGCATGCGGATGCCAAGCCTCAACCGTCTTGATGCATGCGGATGACACAGCCTCAACACCGCCGTGATGCATGCGGATGACAGCCTCAACCGTCTTGATGCATGCGGATGACAGCCTCAGCCGCCGTGATGCATGCGGATGGCCTCTCAACCGCCGTGATGCATGCGGGATGAGGCTTGTACAACTGCCGTGATGCGGATGACGCAGCCCCCTCCAGCTGTCGTGATGCATGCGGATGACAGCCCCTCAACCATGCGATGCATGCGGATGACAGCCTCAACCGTCGTGATGCATGCGGATGACAGCCTCAACCGTCTTGATGCATGCGGATGACAGCCCCTCAGCCGCCGTGATGCATGGGATGACAGCCCTCAACCGCCGTGATGCATGCGGATGACAGTCTCAACATTCCCGCCCCGTGATGCATGCGGATGACAGCCTCAACCGCCGTGATGCATCCGGATGCCAGCCTCAACCGTCGTGATGCATGCGGATGACAGCCTCAACCGCCGTGATGCATGCGGATGACAGCCTCAACCGTCGTGATGCATGCGGATGACAGCCTCAACCGTCGTAATGCATGCGGATGCCATTTGCTCTCACTTTCGCTCTTCCCTCGTCATGCCGGTTGGAAGGACCACTTCCCTGAATGTCATCTTCTAGGAAGCCAGCAGGAAAATGCGCCAGGTAAACATGGCAGACGCAGGGGTCGAGGCGGGCGCAGGGGTCGCGGAGGGCGCAGGGGTCGCGGCTGGCGCAGGGGTCGAGGCGGGCGCAGGGGTCGAGGCGGGCCTGCGTAATGCTCCGAGAGCGGTTCGCAGTAAAGGCGCGGCGTAAGGCACCACGGCCTCCTTCGTGCCGTACACCCCCATGAAAAGTGCCTGGAGCACCGCTGCCCGCAGCGCCGCGTCCGCATGTGCTACCTGCATCCCCGGCGCACCCACCCGCCAGGATCGATCTACGTGGCGCACCCACCCGCCAGGATCGATCCACGTGGCGCACCCACCCGCCAGGATCGATCCACGTCTCCCCGGCGCACCCACCCGCCAGGATCGATCACGTGCGCACCCACCCGCCAGGATCGATCCACGTCCCCCCGGCGCACCCACCCGCCAGGATCGATCTACGTCTCCCCAGTCTAATGCATCACTCCGCCGGCCACAGCGACGGGCAACGGGTGCTTGAGCCGGTAAAAGACCCCCGGACAGGCCACGCTCGAGTAAAGTGGTCAGGTGCCAGCGGATAGTTGAGACGAGGCTGCAAAGCTATAAACTGTTTAAAGTCCTGGACATTCGCCTTCAATGTCCTGGACATTCGCCTTCAACGTCCTGGACATTTGCCTTCAACGTCCTGCATATTCGCCTTTAACGTCCTGGACATTCGCCTTTACGTCCTGGACATTCGCCTTTTCGTCCTGGACATTCGCCTTTAACGCTCTGCACATCCGCCTTTGCGTCCTGGACATTCGCCTTTACGTCCTGGACATTCGCCTTTTACGTCCTGGACATTCGCCTTTAACGCTCTGCACATCCGCCTTTAACGTCCTGAACATTTGCCTTTTACGTCCTACACATTCGCCTTCTACGCCCTGGACATTCGCCTTTTACATCCTGCACATTCGTCTTTAACGTCCTGGACATTCGCCTTCTACGTCCTGGACATTCGCCTTTTAAGCCCTGGACATTTGCCTTCAAAATTATGCGTTTTCGTCCTTAAAGTGCCGAACATCCGTCTTTCAAGTCCTGGACATTCGCCTTTTACGCCCTGGACATTCGCCTTGATCATCCGTCTTTCAAGTCCTGGACATTTGCCTTGATCATCCCGGACAAAAGGGCCTGCCATAGGGCGACAAGGAGGATGCGCCTGAAGTGAGGTGTCTTCAGAGGGCGGCCTCTACTGTGTGGGGGCGAACAGGCTGCATGCTGCAGGGGAGGAGGGCTGGCGGAAAACAGGACAAAGAATGCCATGGTTAGGAAAACTCAGGCGGAGGAGGCCTGGTGCACACCACGAGGGTTGGGGTTGTGACCTGAGCATGCAGCAGCAGCGCAGGAAAGACGCGCTCGGCGAATGCGGCGCGTGCAGCACGGCCCTCCAGGCCGCGGGCAGCACTGATCAGCACGTTGGCCATGAGCACACGGAGCGCTATCGGGACCTTCCTCTCTGCAAGCTCCGAAGCCCGTCATGCTCCCCAGGATGTCCGCCATTCAGCCGCACCTCATCGAGCACAAAGGTGGGCAGGTCAAAGCAAGGGGCGCAGGCTGGTCAGCACGAGGGATTGGGCAGAGAGCAGAATGAACACCCGATGGAAGGAGCTGCGCCCAGGCTCTGGCAATGCTGCCGCAGAAGCTCCCGTCCGTGAGCACACGCAGCACCTCGGGGAGCTCCTCGCAGCTCTCGTCGTCACGGAGACTGGTCGAGGCCAGCTCAGCAATCAGCGGCCGCTGCGGGGATGCGCCAGGCACCACGAGGGGCTGCCCAGCAATCGTCTCCTGCGTTGTCAGGAGCACCCCCCAGGGTGTCTCATCAGGGCCCTGGCGATCAAGGTGCAGCATACGCGCCACTCCAGGTGTGCCATTATCGCCCTGGGCGTCAAGGTGCGGCATACGCGCCACTCCAGGTGTGTCATTATCGCCCTGGGCGTCAAGGTGCAGCATACGCGCCACTCCAGGTGTGCCATTATCGCCCTGGGCGTCAAGGTGCGGCATACGCGCCACTCCAGGTGTGCCATTATCGCCCTGGGCGTCAAGGTGCAGCATACGCGCCACTCCAGGTGTGCCATTATCGCCCTGGGCGTCAAGGTGCAGCATACAAGTCATTGTGGATCCGCTTTTTCTTGTCTTTACGCGGGAAGTGCGCCACCGCGCCACTGCTAATATGCCAAATTGCCAAAGAGCGGAGTTGGAACACGTTGTGGTGCAATCCCGATGCGGCGAGCAGCGCATTGAGATCTTCCATCAGAGATAATGCCCATGGGGTGCCAGGACAGTGTTGATGCTAAGAGTGTCGAGGGCACAAGGGGCAGGAGGGGCAAGGGGGGCAGAAGGGGCAAGGGAGATGCCTGATCGTCCGCTCCGGGCACTTCCTCCGCCGGGCTAGGCTCTAGATTGGCTGATTCTGCGCTATCAGGGCCGGTCGCTGTCGGGAGGCAGCTTCGCACTAGGCACCCGAGGGTGTCCACGCACCCAAGCTGGACTTTACGCGCCTCCTCCCCCTCGTGCTCCCCTCCGGCCTCCGCGCTGCACTGCCCCGCTCCGGTCGCTGCTCCGCACAGGTCCCACGCCATTGGTACAGCGAGGAGCCCACACAGGCGCTGCCGGGCCTCCGGATAGGGGGGGCCGCGCACACTGAGGTGCGTGCACAACGCAAAGAGAGCCGCACGGCACTTCCTGAATTGGCGGCCTTCTACACCCTCCTGTAGCATGCTGCCCAGTGCTGGCACAGCGCCCACTGCGGACTCAGCCGCCCCGCAAGCTCCGCTGGCTCCCGCATCCTCCCCCCACCCCTCCTCCCCACAGACCCCCGTCACCAACCCTGCTCCTTCCCAGCACAGCGCCGCGTCCATCCTCCCCCCACCCCTCCTCCCCCCACAGACCCCGTCCCTGCCAACCCTGCTCCTTCCCAACGCAACGCACGTCGCATCCTCACCCCCTCCTCCCCCACAGACTCACCAACCCTGCTCCTTCCCAGCGCCCAGCGCACGTCGCATCCCTCCCCCCACCCCCCTCCTCCCCACAGACTCCCCGTCACCAACCCTGCTCCTTCCCAACGCAACGCACGTCGCATCCCCGACCTGCGTGGCATAGCCCGCGTGCCTTAGGCGCGCGACTTTCTCTCCGTTCCTTTCCATGTGCTCCAATGCACCACCTTAACCCTCCACCCTAAAACTATTGAGAAAGGCTCGTCGGGAGACTGCTGCGCTACGATTGGACTCTCTGTGCAGGCCAGCCGCATTGCTGTCGGAATGCACGCACCGGCATGGCGGCAACGAAGGAATGACAGCCTACTCTGAATGGAAATCCTGCAGGTGAGGGGTATTACTGCATTCCCGTCCCACATCCTAATAGACGAGCATGCTCCAGCTGCCACACTCTCAACACCTCACAGTGGTGCACGTGGCGCGCTCAGCAGAAACCCCTGGATTCCAGAGTACCATTCGATTACATGCATGATGCGCCCCACGCCGCCCCAACTCCCATCTCCTTTGCTCCCTCCAGACACCACGCCGCACCTGACAGCCGGCGCACTTCGTCCGCATCCTCGCCCGAGACCATACGCAGGGCGAGCTGCAGCGCGATGCCCGGCGGTTCTCCCAGCGCCTCCTCGCCGGGCCCCGCGCCGTCCCTGTGACCGCCAGCCGCCACAGCTTCTGCGCGATTGTCGTTGGATGCCGGCGGCCCGCTTTCATCGCAACATGTCTTCGTCCTTTCGCTGCAAGGGGCCGCCGCCGCGGCAGTGGCGTACAAATCTTGATCCTCGAGGTTGTCAAACGCCGACAAGGGAAGGACCTGCACATGGGGAATGCGCCCACGTGCGCAGCAACCGTGACCACGCCACGTCAGATCGATTCCCCTCAATGAGAGTACCGCACGTTCCATCGAGTGGTGCTCTCATTGGGTGGCCGAAATTCCCGAAGTACCGAAGGATCTCGAGGGCACATGCAAGATGCTGCGCAGATCCGGGCAAAGATGCTGCGTAGATCCGGGCAAAGATGCTGAGCAGATCCGGGCAAAGATGCATAGATCCGGGCAAGATGCTGGCAGGCAGATCCGGGCAAAGTGCTGAGCAGATCCGGGCAAAGATGCTGAGCAGATCCGGGCAAAGATGCTGCGCAGATCCGGGCAGATGCTGCACAGATCCGGGCAAAGATGCTGAGCAGATCCGGGCAAAGATGCTGAGCAGATCCGGGCAAAGATGCTGCACAGATCCGGGCAAAGATGCTCACTGCGCAGATCCGGGCAAAGATGCTGCACAGATCCGGGCAAAGATGCTGCGCAGTTCCGGGCAAAGATGCTGCACAGATCCGGGCAAAGATGCTGCGCAGATCCGGGCAAAGATGCTGCGCATTCCAGGACCGCCCTGGGAGCATGATTAAAACCCGCATGAGCACCCTCGTGGCGGACCAACGTCCAGCAAGTGAACTGACATGCCAGGTCAATGCGGGGCTCCTGAGGGCAAGCGCCAGGTCCGCGCCCAGCTCATGGCGTCACGGCACTGCGTCCTCGTGCTGAACGACATGCCCTCGCTGTGGCAATGCGCGGCGATGCTCAGACGTCACAAGGCAAATGCTCGAGGGCACCTTGAGTAGAAGAAGCGGCGCAAGGCGTTGGAACACGCTCCCCGTCAATGTGAGGTGGTGGCGAGCCAGCCCTGCGCAGGCCACGCGACGAAGCACGGCCCGTTTAGTAGAGGTCGCTATTTAATTCAGCACGCGGCAGAAGAGCGGGTTGTCAACGGCTCTCTGCAGAACTATCTTCGGCATCAACGCCAACGTATCCGTTGCAGCAAGCACACCCTGCGACTGGATGGTTGCAGCAAGCACACCCTGCGACTGGATGGTTGCAGCAAGCACACCCTGCGACTGGATGGGCCGCGCCCGCTGCACGCCGCGAAAATGCGGTCAGTCCTGCAGGCAGCAAGCATTGGGCAGGATTGGATCGAGCTCAGCGGCCTAGGGCCTGGCATGGGTGTGCGATGTTACGCGGGGAGCTCTATGTCAATCGTGCCATCGCGCCATCCCCGCATGTTTTACACCATTTAGGTGGTAAGCTCTGCTGCGGGGTTGGCGTGTAACATGCACTCACGGCGAGGATAGAGCAGCGACACCTGTGTGCGTTCAGTGCGCCGAGACAGTCAGGCAGTGCCAGATATGAAGCTGCGAGGATGCCGATTACAGGAGAGGCTAAAGTCCGGGGCAGATTGGGGACAACGCTGTCAGAGCAGGCAGCGTGCTCAGTGCACAGGAGGGCGGGAGTCGAAGGGCAGTTGCAAATTGACGAACCGAGCAGCCGCGAGACGCCCGCCGCCGTCTTTGCCAAGGCTGGCGCGGCGGCACTTAGAAGCTGCACTGCTCCTGGATCCTCGGGGGTCTGTCCACAGAATGCCCCCCTCCTCCGGCTGACGCGAGCGCACGCCCCTCGGCGGGGAAGGCTCTCGGAAGCCTGGGTGGGCGCGGGCAAAACCTCTCCACGGATCTTGACGACAAGTTCACCTCCACAACGTTCCAGGCCCCCCATTCAAAGAAACGACTAGAAGTGTCAACGGGGGGTCTGTCGCCAAGCCGTATCAAGTACACAGAATGCACCATAAGAATGCGCATGCGGCACATCATAGTCGACTGATGCACCATGTTGAACCATGAGAACCAGGGCGCCGGAACCATGAGAACCAGGGCGCCGGAACCATGAGAACCAGGGCGCCGGAACCATGAGAACCAGGGCGCCGGAACCATGAGAACCAGGGCGCCGGAACCCACACGAGAACAGGCGCCCGGAACCATGCGAACCAGGGGCGCCGGAACCATAGCTGAGAACCAGGGCGCCGGAACCATGAAGAACCAGGGCGCCGGAACCATGCGAACCAAGGCGCCGGAACCATGCGAACCAGGGCGCCGGAACCATGAGAACCAGGGGCGCCGGAACCATGAGAACAGGGCGCCGGAACCATGCGAACCAGGGCGCGGAACCATGGCTCCCAGGGGCGCCGGAACCATGAGAACAAGGCGCCGGAACCATGCGAACCAGGCGCGGAACCATGAAGAACCAGGCGCCGGAACCATGAGAACCAGGGGGCGCCGGAACCATGCGAACCAGGGGCGCCGGAACCATGCGAGAACCAGGGCGCCGGAACCATGAGAACCAGGGCGTCGGAACCAGCAAGAACAGGGCGCCGGAACCATGAGAACCAGGGCGCCGGAACCAAATCCCCGGGACGGGTGCATCGCGCGCTCTGCGAAGGGAAGCGTGTACGAGCGGGCTGCCAAGTGCTTGTGTTGTAGACATGCGCGCGCGCGATGTTGCGAAACGTGTCTGTTGCATACCTTGAGCACAGCGCCACCAACCACGCCCGCCAGCCCGTGCCACGCGTGCGCACCCTCCAACTCTGCTGACCATTTCTGGACCACTCTGGCCACAGCGTCCAGCGTCCGCTCCGCCTGCCGGCTCCCTGCCGGCTGCTCGATCCCGGCGGTGGGCGGCGGCGCCTCTCCGCGGGCTCCTGCGAATGACCGGTCACCTCAGGGGGCTGCCATGCCAAACGGGGCTCGGGGCGCAACGCGGAAAGCGAGCCCGCAGCCTTGGCACGCTCCGCATTTTCCCGGACCTCATGCAAGATCTGGACAGCTGGTGAACCATATCACGGACCTCATGCAAGATCTGGACAGCTGGTGGAGCCATATCCACACGGACCTCATGCAAAGATCACGGACAGCTGGTGAACCATATCGCACGGACCCTCATGCAAGATCCTGGACAGCTGGTGAACCATATCACCGGACCCTCATGCAGATCTGGACAGCTGGTGAACCATATCACGGACCTCATGCAAGATCTGGACAGCTGGTGAACCATATCACGGACCTCATGCAAGTCTGGACAGCTGGTGAACCATATCACGGACCTCATGCAAGATCTGGACAGCTGGTAGAACTTCGCCATCACGGACCTCATGCAAGATCTGGACAGCTGGTAGACATATCACGGACCTCATGCAAGATCTGGACAGCTGGTAAACCATATCACGGACCTCATGCAAGATCTGGACAGCTGGTGAACCATATCACGGACCTCTCAAACCTACTGAGACGGTGCACTGTATTGCTGGAAAGCTTCTATGAATTGAACCGCTGAATACATAGCGTCCTCCCAAGTGCCCGGCACCCCACCCATCAGGGCGCTGACCACCCGGCATTTCACTCAGGAGCGGCGTCTGTGAGGCTTGGCGAGGACGCGGGAAGCGGCGGAGTGGAGAGGAGGCCCGGGAGCGAGGCGTGGTCCCTCACTGGCTTGCATCGGAGCGCCGCACCTGGCGCCGGCTCCGGGCGCAGCACCCCGGCAGAGCGCAGATGCTGCATCAGAGCGCTGAGTGAGTCTGCGGGCTCTCCATGCTCGAGGGTGCTGGTCAGCGCCGCCGCCGCAGCTGAGCGCAGGCGGCCGTCATGGCTGGCGACATGCTCCAGCAGCGTCGGCAGCACCAACTCCGCGGGTAGCTGCCGGAAGAGCCCAGCCGCCTGTAGCCCGAGCCGGTTGAGACCCCCCCCGAGCCCTGATTCCTCCCCTCTGCGAGTATCAAGCCGGCGCCAAGCACCGAGCGGCCCATAAAATGCACCCAGCTCGGTGCGAAATAGCCGTGCCCCGCACATGCACGAGGGCGCGGCTCGGCGGAGCAGCGCTTGAAGCTAAGGGTAGGCGAGGCGATGGGGGCGCGAGTGGGTGAGGAGGCGCGAGCGCGAATGAGTGAGGGGGCGCGGGCGCGAGCGGGCGGCGGGATGAGAGGATGCGGGATTGAGATGCGGTGAGCACCTGATAGCGGGCGGCGAGATCCTCGTCGCCGAGGCGGGCAAGCAGCCCGTGTGCAAGCTCGTGCACGAATGCCTCCGGCAGCCGGCGCCCGGCGTCTGCGGATGCGCAGCGTGGCAGTAGGTGTGAAATGACGTCCATAGCGTTGCGGCGAGCCTCCGGAGTCTGCGATGCATCGAGCCGCGAGAGTACGCCCTGTAGCGCCATGTTCGTGGGAGTGGCCGCCACCAGGTCCGCCGCCAGCCCTGGTCGCCGCCACCTCCATCCTCTCAGCCGAGATGGTCGGCTACGCCTCGATGTCACACAGGAGGAGGAGGAGCCCCTCGCAGCCCTCGATGCGTCGGCGACTAAACGCGCAAAGGGTGGCTCCGGGAGCTGGAGCCACCGAAGGCAGTGCCATGTGGCCAATCTGCAACACCGCTTTGAATCAACAGTGATACCAATCTGCAATACCGCTTTGAATCAACGGTGATACCAATCTGCAATACCGCTTTGAATCAACGGTGATACCAATCTGCAATACCGCTTTGAATCAACGGTGATATCAATCGGCAATACCGCTTTGAATCAACGGTGATACCAATCTGCAATACCGCTTTGAATCAACGATTTCTACCAATCCACGCATCCATCCCTCGGCCCTTGGCACGACACTGATACGGGTCCGCGGGCGTTCGGCGATTGCCCCGTGCAGTGACGGCCCTTCGGATGGGGGCTCCGGGCCCGAGCAGGGAGCAGGGGAGGGGCACCTCCGGCCGCACGGGAGATCCCATCACGTTCATCTAGCAGATTCATCAAGGCAGGCATGAGCGCGTCGCCAGCTCCGGCGGCGGGGTGACCTGCGAGATGCAGCCACGTGGACCGTGTGGATATCCGCTGGAGGCTGCAGATGCAACGAGCGCCATGACGATCTTCCAATGGCGCCGCCACGAGGTGCCACAGCAGCGAGAGCGCATGTAGGCAATCAGAGAGCGGCTTGCAGCAGGGGGGGGGCGCGTGCTCAACCAATCAGAGAGCAGCTTGCAGCAGGGGGGCAGCGCGTGCTCAACTGCGAGAGCTGCTCTGACAACGGAGACACCGGACCCACCTTTCAAGATATCGAGCGGGCTGGGCGCAAATGCTCCCTGGGAGTGGGTCTCATCTCAAGGTCCTCCCAGGACATGTGTTGCACAGCATCGTCAACCTGTTCATGGCGGGGCGTACCTGCAGGAGCCAGGAGGGGTGCATCCGAGGTCTGGGGTGCCTGGGAACGGAAATGAACCCCCAAGGGTCGGTCAGCGCCACAGATCAGTGGCCGCCATGATTTGGGCACCAGCACGCACTGCGGGACCCGCGGTCTGCCGAGCGCAGGCGGGGCGAAGCGTGGAGGCCGGGAGGCACCTGGGGCAGCAGCAGGTGGCGTAGAAGCGCCGCAGCAAGGTCTTGCGTGTCGACGTGATCTCCCAGCAGTGCGCTCATCAACGGCCCAGCTGCGCCCCGCAGCAGGCAAGGGGGCGGCATTGGGCACAGAGCAAGTCAGCGCGTGGACCGCTCTTCGAGACCGTCGGATCGCGGATGCTTCGAATGAGTGGACGGCGGAGTGCAGGGCACGGAAGTGCAGTGTGACATCCGTGGACCGCACTGGAGTCCCCCCCTTGCCGTTCAGTCCAGTGCACGCTCACCTTGGCCGTTTGCAGCGTTCGCCAGCATGCTCGATTTTCCGGTCGGGTCTCGTTGACCAATGATGAGACAGAGACAGGTCAGGGCATGGAGCCGGAGTCCCTGCACCTCCTCAATGCTTCTGCGTGCACACGCCTGCACCAGTCGACCAAGAAGTATGCCACGGCGAATGCGGTTTGTCTAAATATTAGGGACATCAGTGTCCGATGTAACAAATGCATTGCTTCATTCGCTGTCAGTGAAGGTTCACGCGGCTGCATAACCTGCACTTTGATCCTCGTCGTCCCAAGCCATGGCCGGTGGCCTTGCAACACCAACAAATGCCCATTTGCTCGGTCCCGGATCGATCGCATCCGGAAATCAAGGGTTGAGGTGCGACACTGAAGGCTACACGGCACGCGATCAAGTGTCAGGTCCCTGCACCTCATTCGGACTCCGGCACTTAGGCGCAGGGTGCCGGTATTACGTGAGGAAATGGCATGGTGTATATTGTGGGACAAGGTGGGTAGTGTTTATGTCTGTGGAGTAAGCAAAGGCCGCGCACCGCTCCCCAGAGTTGACCGTGGCCTCAGAGGAGGCCAGCACGCCCATCCACTGCGCAGCAAGCTCTCCGCTCTTGCCAGAGGAGCCATCCGCGGGCTGCTGCCGCACGAGATCACCGTAGTGGGCCCAGCAGGCAGACAGCCACGTGGCCGCTTTGACGTACACGTCACTTACACCAGCTCCTGCACCAGCTTGGCCTGAACCTGATTCTGGTGCCCCAGTATCCATGGCCCGCAACTCAGGACCAGCACCGCACTACGGCACTGCGCGATGCACGCGGCGCATGCCTCAAGGGCACAGCGGTGGTGCCTCCCTCGCACTGCACCGAGCTAAGGCTCTCCAAATAGATACTGTGGTGGGGTTCGTGTGATGGCATCTATATTACCGAGCAAGCAAGGTGGGGAAAAGGACGAACCCGACGAGGGTGCGGCATCCACGTGCTGCTGAAAGGTTGCGAGGCGCCGCAAGATCTGGGTGAGGCCGAGCTGCAAGAGGCAGTTTTGCGAGGGGCACCAGTCGTGAAGTATTTGCAGCAGGCGAGCAAGCTCCCTTCGCAAGGCCCAGAGTTGCATGCACTTGGTGTCCGACTCGGTCTCGACTGGCAGAGCGGCTTCTGAAGACATTCCAGCACATTGCATCACAGACGGGCCCCGAGGGTAAGCACGTACTACCAAAGCACCCGATCAACTTTGATATGCAATGTGGTGCCAGTCCAGAGGTATCGCCGGGACTAACAGACACAAGGTGCGATGCTTGTCAACGATCGATTCGGCGCAAGCTCGTGCATTAACGGGCGGCCGCACCTTCGGCCGACGCCACAGATTGACGAATACTTGTCACGGGAGACGTTAAGCAAGTGGTCATGGCAAGCACAGTTTCTGCGGCAGTGGTGGCGATTCTTGTCGGCAACGCTTTGC
>LGRX02011208.1:0-16455 GCA_001247695.2 Cymbomonas tetramitiformis
TGTGCATTGTGCACCGTATGTATATGTAGCGCGGAGAAAGAGTATGCAGGGTTGAGGGGGGGAGGGATGAAGAACGGAGGGTGCGACCGCAGGGAGCTCACGTAGACCGGAGGGACGAAACCCTGCTAGAGGCGGAGCTCCGGAAATCGCTCTACACATGTTTCATACAATACACTGCAGATCTTGTATAGATCCTGATGTTGTTTACTCTGTCTGACCTATTACAAAGGTCGTATCCTGCTATACCTCGTTGCCCCATGCGTCCCAGCCCTTTCTTGGGGATCGGGCAAATAACTCGATCTTCGTCAGCGATCGTGCGAAAAGCTTCTCCATTGCCTTAAAGGCAGCCTTCGGTTTCACGGAGTGCTTTCCCCGTTTTGCAGCGATGAGTTGCGAGACTGTCTTGCTCGCCCGCCACTTTCTGATCGGGGGGCTCCCTCTCACCGCCACCAGAATAAACTCTGCACACGAACGTGTGTAGGAGCCTAACCCTACCGAAACGTTCCCATTATGTGACCGCTTAATCCATACGCTCAACACGGTGCGGTATTTAAATCCCCACTGCGATATCAAATCGCAAGAGTGTTGCATATGGGGACCCGTCGTCCAGAGGCACAATATGCAGTTCTTATTAGCGATACGCGCCAACGGCAAATGGCCAAGCTGGTTCATCGCGAGAACAGGGTAGTGGTGCGCCGCCGCCCCTGTCGCGTTGTTGTTCTCGTATCTGTAAGGTGGGTCCGCCAAAATAATGTCGTATTTCTTATCCCGTGGAAAACCAGCATACAAGCGATCTATCTCCTCTGCGCTCAGCTCACGAACTCCGTTCACTTCCAGGTGCTTAAGTGGCGACCGCATGTGGTAGCGCAGGCCGTGCGCCGACTTCGCCTCAAAACAACAGCCTGGGAGCGTGCATGCGAATAACTTCCGCCCCTTCGGATTATGCGCACACCTTGTCGCATGAGATCGTTCCGCGTTCTTGGACCATTTTACAACACCGCAGCCTGTGTGTCTACAAACGATCGGTGTCTTAGTCGCATACGCTCCGGTAATCCGTATCCGTTTATAATTCATGTTTGAGAGTGACACGAGCGAGGTTAACCGAGTATAATAAGTGACGAAACAATCTGTGGCACGCGCGCACGTGTTTTGTTCACTGAGTATCTTTCATTAATTTGGGTTATGCCGCGTTCACAAAAGTGTTTTTGTGAACCTGAGAGTTGACCTAATATCCGTGACCCGGAACCCCGGGTTCGTCGTCCTCGACTCGCGCGCGTCGAGCGTACTCCGTTATATTTCCTGGGAACTATCGCATTATAGTGGTGGGATAACATCGGAGAGGCGTGACATGGTGCGGTATGAAATGACACGTGATTGTGTGAGCAAAATTGCATGTTGTGTGTTGAGAAGGCAGATCAATCCCCGCCACACCCACACCAGGTTATGTTTCAATCCAGTGGTTGGTATTACCACCCGTCACCATTTATATACTAAATCGTATACTTTTTAATCGTACCACATGCAGTCTCAAGTATCTACCGCTCTGCCACGAAACCTCCACGCATGCCATTACAAAACAAGACTTCACACGTCCTCCCGCTCTACCGCGGACATTTCCAACGCCCGAGTCGCTGCCTCTTCTATCTTCTTCCGTCATGAACTCCATGGTGCCTCCCGAGCTTGCCGAGCTAGGGATGAAGGTGCGGGCGGGCTTGTTGGCGATCGGGGTGCCGAGTGGGGTGTCCGCATGATCTTCCCAGCTGTCGGGGATCTCATCCAACGGCAGGGGCAGAGGGGGTCCCCCTCCTCCAGGGAACAACTGAAGTCTGGAGACTGGGGGCGGAGGTGGGATTTGCGGGGGGGCAGGCCTCGGCGGTGGTGGGACCATCGCGCGTGCCCCTCCGGTCTTTGCCAGCCGAGCTTCGTCCTTGTAGGCTTGGATAGCAGGGACCATGTCCTTGGTGATGTTCACGCGGCGGTGCAGTTCCGAGAAGGACTTGTGGAAGTCCGACTCTTGGTGCGCGCGCAGTGCCTCTGCCGTAGCGAAGCTGATATGCACGAAGGGTTCTGCGGGGTCGGACGAGGCACGGTTCGGCTTCCTCCTTCCCCACACGCAACCAGGGCAGTAGACGGTGAAAGATGTGGCGATCGGCTCGCCTAGGACGTCGAGAACCCACCTGCCTTCCTTCACAGCTTGCGCGGTCACTTGGTGTCAAGGTTGTTATTCAACCTTTCAGACTATGCGGCTGCTATTGAACAGTAGCAACTCGCAACAAGTATTTGGTGGGTATGAGTGCAGTCTGGTATCCCGAATCATCCGCTTGAGCTCAATGCTCCTCATATACCTCAATGTCCTCACACCTCATAGGCGTTACCACCATCGGGTTGTAAACCCGAGAACATTGGGTGAACTAACAGTATCGGCTGATCGAATTAGCCTGTTGATACCCGCATGGTGTTCAGTTCATGCTTGAAGCGAAAACGCGTCCTTTCAGAACAGTTTGTTCTTCAAGAACTTGTCTTGCTTCATCATCGAGATGCCGTACTCGGCCTCTTGATGACAGATGTCACTCATGGTGAGTGGATGACAGATATTATGACTGTACATGTCATAGTCGACCGTACTGACAATACTCGACGACTGTATGTCATTATAACATATGACATGACATGACATGACATGGCATGGCATGGCATGACATGACATGACATGACATGACATGACATGACATGGCATGGCATGACATGACATGACATGACATGACATGACATGACATGACATGACATGACATGACATGACATGACATGACATGACATGACATGACATGTATGACACGTATGACACGTGTGACATGTATGACACGTGTGACATGTATGACATGTATGACACATATGTCATCGGTCATATCCCTGACAGATCTCCCCTCTTAGAAGAGTTGTGACCTCACAATATAGGGTGCATACCTTTGTATATGTCTTTGATGTCTTTGTTGTTGAGCTGGTACCAGTCTTCTTACACCGATGAGGCGTCCCTCAAGGTGTTTTTAGGATATTGGCGGGAACTGAGTCCACTTTAAACCCTCACCTTAGGCATTTAGCCTTACAGTTCTTAGGATGTAGCCCCCATGAATTGCGTATCGTATTTCAGAGTGACGTTTCAAGGTATCTTCCGAGGTTTACGTTACGGATAGATATAGCGCCGCCGTTCGTATCGTATTTCAGAGTGACGAATTAAAAACGAATATGTTTTTACGGCTTTATATAATGGTGGATATATAGTTTTGGCGGTAATATATCTAACTAGCGAGGTAAACCCTGAGTTAAGGGTTACGGAATCAGAACCGTAAAAAGCTCCCTTGATCAAAGGAGATACACATAAATACTAACGGGAGTTTCCCGACTACTGGTGACGGTCACCCAGCCTACTTTAGGAAGTGACAAGTGACAAGTGACAGGTCGGTGTGTCACATCCAGCATATAATGCATCCACCTCTTCCTCCCTTCAGAGAGCTTACTCCCCCGAAGTTCACAGAAATACTATGGAGAGCCCCTTCCGAATATTCGAAATTTCGGCTTGTTTGTAATGCAAACGGAGTGGGCCCTGCTTAACGAGATATTGGAGGGTCTCTATGAGTCCACTTTAAATCCTTCACCCGAACTGCCCCAGTGCTCCTCAATATTTTTCGGTCCGGTACGCGCGCTTTGACGAACATTTCATAGAGTGGATTCGACAACGTACTAATGTGAAATTCGTTTTAGTTATGTGTGTCAAGCATAACTCAGGATCACAACTCCGTCCACCTCAGTATCCGGTAGCGCGGATTACTGGCCATAAGATCCGAATGACAAACCACGGTCTGGCAAAGGTAGCATAGCAGTTTTTATTTATCCACAGATATGATATCTCGCATGTGTGCGTATCTGTGCAAGGGTATGATTTATACAAGGCTCACTACACCTTAGCAAGGAAGGATCAATTCCTGCTCCTGTCATATCAATTTGATGCAGGGTAAAAAATGTTAGGGATATATCCCTGCAGTTCTTGGGTTGCAGCCCTGCTATATTTATACGACCGATGGATGAAAACCTCTTGGGTACATATTTCCACGGCTTGATTATTATTAGGTCGGCAATTATTGGCAAAAGTCATTGGCTATCAGCTTTTGACTCAGAAGCCACAATGTTATAGAAGCTGCGACCTATTGTGATCATATGCGGCAGTTATGCTTTCAGCATACGTAGACAATATGATTATGTGGAACTTATAATCCCACTTAAGTTGCATCATGATATATTTATCCAGGTGTTAACAAGTGTTCAGGATTTGATAAGGGGTTGACGCCCCACAGGCCAAAGGTCATTGTCTCGTAAGGCTCGCCTCTGGTGTGCGGTTTTGAGGAGCAGCGTCCCGGCGAGGCACAGGCATGATGCTTCCTTGATTACAATGGGGCTGGAAATGAGAATGCTCAAGATATCCGAAGACAGGAAGGCTTTTTGTTGGCCAGAGTTGCTGTCTAGATGCTTAACCTCTATGGGATTGCATTCGGATACAAACTGTGCAACCATACATATGATTTATGCATTAGTGTATGACTTTGATGAATTATCTCTTGTCATGAACCTGGAAGGAATGACGGGCAAATAGCTAGAGCGGCGGATCTCACTCGCTCGGCTTTGCTGTTATGGAATTCGATGCCTGAATGGCACCGGCCAGTTTGTTTTCACCGAGCGGAACACCTGTTCTCGCATATTGCATAACAGCGTGGGACTGACGAACGTTTGCCCGAAATATTCCTTTTTAAGTCGTTTCGCACGTTCGATCATGCGAATGTCGATTTTAATCAGATCCCGCGGACTGTAATTTATAGATTTAATAATTCGTCTGAAAATAATCGCCGGGTCATACGGAGACTGTATGACCCGGCGAAACGAATCTTATTTGCTTCGCGACAGTGTACCAAAATCCGGTGTTGCACGGGCCTTAATCAATAGAGAGGTTCCGATTTTTGTTCCGGATTACGGATTACGAGTTAACGTCATCGTCGTTATGACGTTAATCGTAATCCGGGATGACCATAACTCGGAATGGACCTGGAATGCGAAATCGGTTCCGAAATCTGTTTCATGAGAATTCCGAACTGTTGCTGTCGTTTTTTACAAAATGCTGTCGCTTTCATGCCGACGTGGCACGAATGAGGACGGACGAAACTACATGGGAAGCGTGTAGAGGGGGAGTATCCTTATTAAATACAACTGTATTCCTTAAGTACCTTCTGTATTTTGCCAGGATTTACCAGTATTTCGGAACGCTTCCCATGTAGTGAGCACCTACGGTCATCTATGGCAGATCTGCATAAGCCGACACCGTGATCCTTGTTATTACCGCCGTACCTGCATCCCATGCCCGCCTTGCATTGCTCGCTTCCCAGCTCGCAAATCAGTTATCAATTGAATGATTGTGTGTTGTCATAAACTGAGAATCAATGTTATAGTAAATATAAGTTTCACTTTGTGACAACTGTGAACTTATGTGAACTTATGTAGATTGAGCTGTGAACTTATGTAGATTTCTGCGATTTTACCAGCACCTGTAGGTTTGTGAACTTATGTAGATTTCTGAAAAATCTGCGATCTTGGAACATGGTTTGTCATTAACTGAGAATCATCATTATAGTAAATATAAGTTTCTGTTTGTGACACAGTCCGGTGGTACACATCTGGAAATTTTGCGATCTGGAAATTCCTCACAGTATGATCTGGAAATTCCTCACAGTATGATCTGGAAATATAGTTTGTCATAATTAGAGAAGTAGTATTATAGTAAATATAAGTTTCTATTTATGACAACTATGAATTTGTGTAGATTGATCTGGGATTTTCTGCGATTTGAGCCAGATCTGTGATCGTTGTGATCGCTGTGATCGGAGCTGATGAGATTACGGGTTCCCATGCTTGTCATTATTAGAAATTGATCTATATAGTAAATCTAAGTTTCACTTTCTGACACGCAACGGGCTGCAGTGTGATTTATTGAAAAAGTGAGGCAATGGTTACCTAAAATATCGGGCGTTTCATGCTTTTTTTGCGATCGCAATCCTTGTCATAAACTGAGAATGGTGTATATAGTAATTTTAAGTTTCTCTTTATGACAAAACTTGATTCCTTTTTCTCTTCCGATATCTTATCATTAAGATTGGATTTCTATAAATTTTGCCAGGAAGTTTATACGTTGTCCCTGTAAATTGCGTCCACTGTCCAGTTTTAACACATATTGCCCACTTTCTACAAAAATGTCATATACCAATCCATCAATTGGATCATTAATATCGTTTGTTGAAACTGCACTTACATCTATTGTATATTTTCTATCTACTTGTGCGTTCGTTATTGGAAGAGCAGATGTATTAAATGTGATATTCATGACTTTTACACCAGAATCTACATCGGCTGCACCTAACGTCAAATCAAAGAAGCAAATGAATTTACCCGCTGGTATAACTACTGTTCTGTCATTTACATTTCCACCTGTCAAAGCAGTAATAATTTGACAACCTATGTGAGATAACTGTATCGGCAATGTCAGTCTTTCTAACGCCACATTACGAACTCCGGAAATATCACCCGACATATTAATTCTAAAAAATTTAGGTGTACTACCATCAGGTTTCGTTTGAAAATTTATGAAATATATATTTTCAGCATTTAATATGTCAACGTCTGAGGTATTCAAACTAATAAATGTTGAATTAGCAAATTTGGGCCCTTGCATTTCTATATTAGTTTCAGAACCTAATGGTGCAATATTGAGTATTTGACCCTTTACTTCTGTGTTATTATTTATTGTTACAAAATTTCCCGAAAATGCTGATACACTATTAGCTTTTAAATTGATACTATTACAAGCAGTAAAATTACCGGCGGCAGCTTGAATACCGCCAGATTGAATATCAATATCGTTCTCAACAGTCAATTTGTCGTTGATCGTTGCGTTTTCAGCTATTAATGTATCTTTTACAATCACGTCTCCGTTACCTCGTTCTATATTATTTGTCCCTGCAACATCGGTCCATTTTGAACTGCCACCCGATGGTGAATTGCCATTAATCGTTGTACATGTTAAATTCTTACAAACTAAACTTTGTCCAAAACTTGACATATATCATATGTACCTATTTAAATTTCACGCGGTATCGTTTAAAGTGTTTTATATGTGATATACCTAACAATCCTATAGCGTTAGGATAAACCAATACCGAGCCTTCTGCTACTTCACCGGTCGCTGGTAATATTAAAGGAACGTCGGAATATTGTGTTGTGGCAACCGAACCGCCTATACCGGTAGCACGTTGTGGTTGATTATGATAATCGGACGTACCGTCTGGTTTAATTATTCCTATAAGTCTGGCATCTGCTGTGCTCATTTGGGTGGACGTCGCCCCTGTATCATATATTAAAATGGCGTTTGCACCAGTCCCACCCTCTAATGATACGTTCACCTTTGATTGACGTTGATTTGTTTTTGCTTTTGTTTTTGGTAAGTTCTGTTTGTTATATCTGACTACGTTCCCTTGGGGGTCAGCAATATTTCTTACCTTACATCGAGTGTTTGCGAGTCTTCCATTTACAATTCCTTTAATTCTCATACCGACCCCATCTTGAACGATGGTTTCACAACTTGGTAAATTAGGATTATTTCGCTTTATAGGCATTTACAATATATTTACAATTTAAATGACGGTTGTAAATAACATATAACTGCATTTGGCGATGCATGAGTTACGGTTTCCATACAGCACCCGATTACACCATTAGTCGCCGCAACTGCCGAAGAATTGACAACACCATTTGCTTGAAGTCCTAAAAGCTGACCCTTGGTGTACGATCCATCAATACAGTTAACAGAACAGAAACCGCTAATTAGTACAAAACAAGAATTGCCTGCAAGACTATCTTGGACACATACACCTATAACACCGACATTGGTATTAGTAGCTGTGTTTGTTGCTGCATAGGGTTTGACACCATTGATGTTAGTGCTTACATCGTCAAATGACACCACCGTTCCTGATGTGATTGTAGAAGCTGTTGTATTCACCATTGTGTAAACTTGGCCTGTGAATGTGTTTGGTGATGTCGTTTTTCTATAAGCACTCGTAAGTTGAGTTAATGGAATACCATCAGTCGTTATCGAAGATGGGTTTGGTGTTGTGTAAGCCCAATCAATACTGTTCGTGATTCTTATGGCCGCCGTATCCAAATCTGAAGTGAGGTTGATCGAACCGCCGGTATTTCCGATAGCAAGAACTTGTGATAAACTCGGTATACCACCACCACTTGAAACAGGGCCGTAACGTACCTCGTTGGATGCTGTATCGTAGTGGAGCATTTGTGACTCGCTTGCTGGATCGGGACTGGCCCTGACAGGTCTGATATAAAAACTACTTGCGACACCGGCGTTTAATTCAATTCCGCTTGCATTCAAAACGATTGTGTTATCGGTGTTTACCGCACTTTGAGCAGAATTTTGTGCAGCCAACGCACCAATGTTCACACTTGACTCGCCTGCTGTATATTCACCTGCATATTTTCCAATATTCACTGCTGCATCTTTGCAGTTAACCTGACCACAATCGTCGCCGATAGACACGACATAGTCACCACAATTAGTATTACACGAACCGGAACCAATTGCAATCGTATCATTACTTGTTGTATTGTTAATAGATAATGCATTGCGGCCGATTGCTATAGAACGATTTCCAATGTGGTCGGCATTGGTAAACCCTTGAGTTTGTTCTCCGATAGACACTTTTCCAAAACCACCAGAACCTGATTCAATTCTAAGATTATTGCCACTCAGTTTTTCTTGATTGACTACCATGGTACCCGTTCCGGTGTATGAAACATCGGCGACACTGGTCGTGCTACCTTGATCAGTGACCGATTGTAAATTCTGATTTGCCCCGGACGGCAGGTTTTGGAGCAAAGAACCGTCTCCACGATATTTACCTGCGGTCAGCGTGATGTCACCCGTATTCAATACAAGTGGGCCGTCGTTTATCAATACCCCACTGCCGAAAGGCTCTATATTGATTGTTGTCTGCATACATGTAATTTCATTAATACCGGTTTCCCCAATTGAGACTCGTGTTTGTTCAACAGGGTCTAAGCTTTTAATCTCGAAAGAAGCATCGAGGTCATCGAGGCCTGCTGAGAATCGTGATTTCGACACTGGATTGTTTAACACGAAGTCGTTGAATTTGATGCTTGTGTGTACCTTCAGCGACCCATCTGTCAACAAATTCATCTGTTCTCGTTCATTCAATGGGTCTTGAGTGTCAATCCACGAAATAGTGTTCTGATAGCGTATGTCCGAACCGATATGCATCGTCTCTAACGGCGAGTCTACGCTGCCTATAGTTTGGCACACAACTGTATCGCACGTTAGTGTATCGGTTGTCCCTGGGGCTGCTACATAGTCTTTGCCGTTAATTTTTCAACTATTAGATTTGAACCGAAAGCTGACATTATATACTATAAACGATTTAATAATTTACGGTGGAGGTATTGAAAGAAGTTTCATGAATATTTGTCCAGAATTACTTATAGGGTTGGAAGTGTATACGTATAATCCATTAACCGGAACTATATCGTCGTTTGGTGGTGTATTTGTCGCTCCCGTTACAACCGGGAGATTTGCAATTCTAAATTTGCTTAGCTTTCCCGCCATGTTGAAATCTACAATACCGGGGTCCCCGCTTTGGCTTGCATCAAAATTAAATATAGCTTCAGTTCCTAACAAATTAATTTGAGTTCTTGCTTCCGGTACATTACCATATCTACCATCACGACCGATTGTCATCCCTTTACCATAGAAATCGGTTGCCGTAACTTTTGTTGCATTTAGTTCATTACCAAATGAGCTCATTATATATACAATAGATTATGAAAAAAACAAAGGCACAGGTTGCAACAATCAACTATTTAATGGATGCTCCATCGGAAAATGGAACATTTCCATTTCTTTTGACACTTTTTGATTGTGCCCTAAAGTATAAGATTTGTATCCCGCCAAAGGATGAACGTTGCTTATCCTGAATGGTGGATATGTGATGTCATTGATTGTTTTACACGGGAGTTGGGAACCGGTCTAAAACCTGACATTTGAAACATCGTCGCGGTGTGAATCTGTTTGTCCACGTTCGGTCCTACGTTTTTTATCATATTGTAACTGCTTAATCCTGGTTGTTGAGCCATATTTGTATACTATTAACCGCGTTTTAAAATACAGTTTCAATCACACGGTTTTGACCGATACGAAGAACTGCGGTCGTTTCGCAAATGATCATGGTTTCGTTTTTTGTTAGTACCACTTTTTGTAGATCGTCTACTGGTGATGCACCAGAAGTTTGATAGTAGAAGGAACTGTTTAAACCCCGAGAATCCAATCCTGTCATGGATCTAACATTCATTTCTGAGGGAAGATTCAAACGTACCATGGGAATAAATTGGTTGTTCAGCCAATCTTCATATGAATTAATTTTACATCCCGATAGCGTTCCATAATTGTCAGCTTTACTGATAGTCAGCAGATTGAATGCTGCAAGAGGGTCGACTCGATAATTGGGCACAAACAAGTTGTTGATATTGAACTGTAGAGCACCCAATCCACCTGCTGAAAACTGAAAGTATGAGGGTAGGTAGGCTGTTCCACATGTATTTTCCAATTTGACAAGTCCTTTGTTTTTTTCTCTATAATCATTAGGCCTTTGCACAGCATATATGTTATTAATGCATTGTGAACTCAAAGAGAACCTTGTCGATTTGTTTAAAGTATCAGCACCTTCGAAAAAGGTAAAGTAATTGCAATATGGTATTTCTAAGAATCCATCACGCAGTTTGCTCTCAACGGCAGCATCATATACTCCAGAACTGAATGTGATCGTCTCTACGGTAAAGTAAAGTTTGTCCAATTTAAAATTGCCTTGCGATACTAAAGCTTCTTGAGCTTTCGTGTCTAATGGTTCTCCCGGTCCGTCACTTTTCATGTAGGCTCCAAGGACCTCGGGGCCTGCAAGGTACAGCCTTATCTGAATCGGTGGCAAAAGTGAAGTATCAATGTAGGACGGTTCAGCTTCACCCAAAAACGTTAGCCATTGATTCAAAATGTATGGACGAGCTGTGCTGTAAAAGCCCTCGGCTACAGAGATTTCTTGATTCTTAAGAACCCTTTGATAAGTCATTTCTTTGCTAAGAGTGGTTTTGATAGTATCAAGTACGCAACTGACGGTGTTGTAGGATTGAAAACCAGTGGTCAACTGCTGCCCTCCGGCGAAAATTTCCATTCTTTGAATCAGTTTCTCGATGCCATTGGGGAGCGTCGTATGTAATTCATCATCCTGATCTGCGTCATTTTTAAATGCTAAAGGCGTTGTACAGGAACCTAAACAATGCATGGCTAAACTCTTCATGTTTACAATTGAATTCACAGGTAGATTTAAAGTTATGGTTGAATATCGTGACGCTTCCGTCAAGTTTGTTGTTTCCAATCTGAAGTAATTGGTTGAATACGAATTCATTTTCGATAAGCCAAAGGCCAAAGACATTGGGAGGCTCATTTTTGTATATATATTATAAAGATTATAAAATATCTGAGAGACCAGCAGGTGCTAATTCTTCAACCTTAATGCTTAATGAATAGTTAATACTGCCGTCTGATGCTTGGGTCGGAGAGGCCAATGTGATTAGTCTTGCTTTAGAATCTGTAAGTGTAATTCTAAATGAAGTAAATTGAGACCCAGACACTTCAATAACAAAGTTATCGTTTGGATCTATGTATCTTATGAAATCTGTCGTTGTGTCACTTGGCAATAATATTTTCGCCCAGATATCAGAACTGATCATTTCGTTATTATTTGTAAAAGTAGAAAGATTGGTTGATTCTATATTGTGGGTAGGCAATGATGTTATCCTAAGATATAAAGCATCATTGGTTTGAATGTTGCAAGGGTATATCGATTCACATAAGCTGTACGCTACAAAAAAATCTGTTTGAAACAAGTCTAAGAGCTGAGACACTGTACTCATACCTGCCGTACTGCGGTTAACACGGCCACCGAGTACTTGGTCGGAATCGTTGTATTTGCCTGCTGTGGAAACTGAGGTATTTAAGGCGGTGTCTAAAGGAGACCCAGGTATAGCTTGAAAATCGCCGCTGACACTAAAAGCTACAAACTTTACATCGGGCTGTGGTGGTCTTAATTCTATACGAAATTTGTTCTCATAATTTAAGGCCCCGCCGTTGTCCTTATCATAAGTGATAGTAACTGTTTGTATAGCACCACCGATGGCAGTTTTTATTGCGGTGGCCAGTTTAGATGTGAATTGATCCAGCTCTGTATAATTTGCATAAGGTATTTTCACTTCCGTTAAAGTATTATTTACCGTATGACCCACATAGAAGATGCCATTGGTCTCGTTAATACTATACCATGTCTTTGCACATGAGAAAGTATTCAAAGTCAATCTCAGTTTGGTTTGTGCTCGGTAACTTATCAGCTGAGTGGGTATGTTCATTTGCAAAACACGTGCGTCTCCATTGCTATTGTCTTCGGAAGACAAGAATAGTGTTCTTGTGCTAATTACGCTCATCTATATTAATATAACAATTATCTTTTATGGAATCAATAGTATCCCGATCTAAAGGAATTGGTTCTTCAATGTTTCCAGTACAAAGGTCATCGTAAAATTCTGGACGTTTGATATAATCATCTACAAGCAATTCTACATGAGCTTCTTTAATATCGGGGTATTGAAGTTTGGCTAAGCGTATCAACTCTTGACGATCCATTGTAATATATAGAGAATAAATTTGAAAGTTTGAATTTGTCACAATTAGAGATTGATGTATATAGTAAATTAGAATTTCACTTTATGACAAATCGTTAAACAAGCGATTGTCGTTCAAACAATTCCCTATCTTGATCAGCACGACCCGTGACTTGACGTATCATTTCTGTGATTGGATCATAGATCGGCACTTCACTTAATGGTTTTTGTTCTATAGGACTCAATCCTAATTTTTCACGTATGTAATTCTTCTCGCCCAAGCTTTCTTTAACACCCATTACATTCATTAAATCTGTGAAGTTTACATTTGGAGTTTCTGATAATAAGATTGGTTCTAATAGACCTTGAGTGGTCCTAAATATACGTTCGTCGTTGGTGTCAGTCGGTGTATAATATCCAAGGTATCCGCCTCCCAAAGCCGAACCCGTCATGGCGTTGGCAAACCCATACCGAGACCTTGCTGTACTGACTCGCGTAGACTCCGGTGCATCTGAATACATTTGTTGCACACTGTGTAATTTTGTCAGACTGTTTTCCGTACCTACCTTTGGATTGACATGTACGATATCGTAATTGCTCTTTGGATGTGGTTTCAATCGTGCCGGCAAGGATATCAGATCACCTTCAGTTGAGTATAATACTTGCTTTTCGGTCGGAGTGTTAATCGGTTCTTGCAAAGGATTTATTGCTGGGTTGAAATGATGCCCTTCTACGTTGTTAACTTCCGATATGTAATTGCTTTGACCACCGCCGTTAGAGTGTCCGGTGACCGATAGCTTATAGCCACCGTATTTCATTTTGACATCGTCAAATCGTTGTTGTGCTTCTTGATATCTTGATGTACTACGTTGTTGTTTCATCACTGTCAAAAGATTTACATACCAATCTTCTACGTTTTGTCCACGTGAGATGTCCTGGGCAAGAGTGTTCAGACTTCCAAATTCTGCATCAGAGCCTCGATATGCAATAATGACGTCTTGACTTTTAGGATTGACCAACGTTGTAGAGTTTCTACCCGACAAACTTCGGTCTACGTAATAACCCGGAAGTCCTCTCATGATACCCTTTAAACGTGCTTTATCACCATAGCTATATGCATACGAAACATCTGATGCTCGTGCATATTTCGTTTGTGTAGAATCGTCCTTAGATGTAATGTTAGGACCAAATACTTTGATTAAAGCGGTACTCGGAAATTTCACTGCGTCTTGACTGAGAGCATTTAGCAATTTTGAGGTGTCTCTTTGTGTATACTTGTCAACATCGTCAGGTTTCATAATTGGTCTACTCTTGACTGTGACCATAGATTTGAAAGGTGCATTACTGTTGCCAAAGGCACTACGATTTGATGGTTGTGTATCAGCAATTTCACTACTAAACAATGATGAAGTGCTCGACGGACGACAGTAAGCATTGGATTGATAGCTTTGATTACAAGGAATATTCATTACTATTAAGGAGTTTTTGATTTGGGTGTTAAATCGTCTCCCATTATGTAACTTATTCCTTTTTGTAAAGGACTCATTGGAGCCGGTGGTGGCACTTGACTTCGAGTTGTCATCCTTGAGGATGCTTGTGTACCAAATATTCTCGGCGACGCCATTTCGGGTAAACTCAATGATTCTTGAACTGCGAGTTTCATATTTCTACCCTTTCCAGTAACCTTTGACGGTCCAGCTTCAGGAGTCTCTGGTAATAGTTGTTTGGATGCTTCTGCGACCATGGCGTTTCGGTCTTCAGCGTCTTTGGCAATACGCAGCAACGCTTGATTATTGATTTCGTCTTGTGTCATTGTCAGCATTGGATTCATTGTCATCATAGAATTGGGTATGGTTGTATCAATATCACTGCTATAGTCCTGAATGTCTCTCACTAATGGCTCCGTTCTTATGATTGAATCTCTCAAACTATTGTAGAATACCGCACTGTTTTGACTCGGCATCGTTATTACGTAGTTGCTTTTAGCGAGTTTACCATATCCTCGGAACAGAGTGTCGGAACTTGAGCCATTGGCAACTCCCATCATTTTCATACAATTACGTCGTCCGACCTCATCGGTCAATATTGTTCTCATTATATATTAACGGTTTCTTTTTTTCAACAGTTTAATTTCAGGGTCAGGTATATCAACGAACTCATCCTCTTCCGATTTGTCATAGAATATCAACTGATACTTACGTTTACTTTTCCTTGATCGATTGAGCTTAAGATATCCTTTCAAAGTCTTTTGATAATTTGACGATTTCTTATCGCTAATGAACACATTAACTTCATAATCATCATAGTTCCTGGGTGTCTTGGAAGCGGTATTGCCTTCTATACCCTCTTTCTTCAACGCACGCTCAGATTTTGCGGCCTGCTTGTTTTCACTGTCAGTCTTGGTCCCACGAGTTTCTTTGGATGGTTTGGAAACAGGTCCTTGAACCTCTTTCAGTTCTCTTGGTTTGTATTGTCGGCTTAAGGTATCACCGTCAGCGTCCTCTATCACGAAAGACAACCCTTTTCTACTTCGGACTTTATACACCTGCGTAGACCATGTTTGACTCTCTTTATCAAATGTCTTCTTAGTCACACGTAATCTCACTCGATCGCCTGGTTTAATGTCTAACTTTTGTAAGAGTTTGGCAGTTTGATTGCGTTTCAACAAGACACTTCTAATAACACGATTCTTATTCATGTCATCAGGAGGGGTATCATTGATATTACCTTGATTTACCGTTTCATTATAGTTCTCGACGATTGAGTCCAAATAGTCGACCCAATTGTTTCTACCTGTGCTCGCCTCATTGATATTAAATCTTCGTTTCAAAGTTTTGTTGAATCTTTCAATTTTACCTTGCCGAGTGTGGTCCTCTTTTTGAGACGTGCAATGTTCGATTCCCTTCTCTTTCAACAATGCTTGCACGGGTTTGTTCGTGAACTCGCTCCCTAAATCGGTACTTAGTGTATCCATTTTGGTTTCCTTTATCAATCGTCTCATGGTAGGAACGATACCCTCGACATCCTCCGATCGTTTATTGTTCTTGTCTCTGACAGTTTTGGATTTCAAAGCGATTGCATACGCTTTGTTAGTATTAACGTTAACCGCCGTCAGAATCGCGGCATATCCTTTGTTCACCGATTTGTCTTTGGGTATGAAGGCCAGGTCGGCTTGTATAGAGACCTTATCGACTGGCCCATAGGTCGGAAAGTAATCTTTACGGGTTACACGTTTGGGTTGTGCCAAAACTTGTGATGTTTGTGTTTTGGAAATTGCAGATTTGACCTGAGACTCTGTGACTTTATAACCTTGTGCCTTAAGCTTTTTGGTGAATGCATTGGCACCGCTCATTCCGATCTTCGGGTCCAGATATAATTCTTGGAGTCTACTCTCAGATATTGGTTTACTTGTCATACTATATAATAGTGTTACATATAGTATACAATGACTTATCAAATCAAAGCTTACACAAAAAGTCAAGCACGGAAACTCGGTGTGAAGATCAGCCCATCAAATAATCAAAGCAAAAAGATTGATGTTTTCAAGGATGGTAAATTGATCGCTCAGGTCGGACAGCGAGGTGCTTCTGATTACCCTACATATATTGCCACTAAGGGTAAAGAGTA
>LGRX02011209.1:0-18028 GCA_001247695.2 Cymbomonas tetramitiformis
TTGCTGCACCCTGCACCTTGTTGTTGCATGCCCGTTTTTCTTCCACTGGGGTGTCGGTTGGGCCGACTTCCCTCGAGTGCCTCTCGGCTGGTGTGTGCCGCGGTCCCACACTTTTCCTGCATCCTCCGTTTCCGATTGGTGGTTTGCGCCGCTGACCTCCCTCAGTGATTTTCTGATGGAGGCTTGCTTGCTCATGTTCGCAGGTAGTGCCTCTTCGTCATGGGATGCAAGAAGTGCATGACGGTGTGAGATTTGGATTCGGCATGATCTTCAACCTTGCGCAATGATGCAGAAAGTTTTGTGCACGATCCTGTCACCTACCGGGGTGTGCATGGCCTCACCTCGGTTGGTGTGCGGCACGTGACTCGCTGTGTGTTGGCGACTCCATTCATGCAGCGGATAATTGCCGTACCTAGTGAATATCGTTGGGATACATATGACCCTTCCCATTAGTTCACAGCGCGTGTGTCCGATCTAGCCTCCATAGATTATACAAAGTGTGGCATAGATCGACTGAATAAAATGGTAGAGAAATCCGCGAAATGGTGCTCCTGGTGAGTTTCTATCATCAACAGGTCTCCTTGGATGCTGGGATTGATAGCCCCATCATAATTTCTAACATACAGATGATGTCAAAGATAATCAGCACATCAAAAGTGACAAGCAATTTACCTGTCCTGGGAAATAAGCGCATCCATCACTGGGTGACAAGGTGGTGACAGTAGTAATTTACGGGTACGGAACTCATGTGGTTAGACCCACACCACGAGTATATATGCAATGCTTGCTGGTAAACCAGCAGAGTGGATACTATAATATATGTATATATGTATATATGTGTATAGGCATGCCCACCAGGCCCTCATGTGCACCTGGATTATTCACCATAGCAAACCTCCCCGTAAGGATGCTGTGCAAGTCTGAGTTGAATGCAGCACGTCCAGGGATGGGCCACGATTGGTACTGCAAAAAAAAAAGTATGTAGAGAGCAATGTGTCCTACTGGTTGCATCCCAAGAAGATAATAGCTCGTTTGGATGCATCGGGAGGATAGGTGCGGTGTGTAAAAAGAGTTTGTGGCTGGCGCTGCATCTGCCTACACCTTACGCACATTCGTTGCTGAGAAGGTTGGAATGGCATCAGATGAACTTTGATGTACATATGTTTAAATCCGTGCGCCAATGTCTTATTTGGCAGTCAGCAGTACCCTGGTCACCATACTGCTTCTGAAAATGCACCATGCACCGAAATAGGGGATGTGCATCATGCTGGCCTGCGCTGGAGGCCTGCGCTGGAGGTGTTTCCGTGTGCTGATATCACATATAACCAGCATCCCCCCACCCTTGAAGCATATTCCTATATTTCCCAACTAGCAGCGACCGATAGTCTTCGGTAAGGTAGTGCCGTCGTGACACCGTAACCTTAGTAATAATACGTACACCAGTATTGTAATAACCGATCATTGTTCATGCCACAATACCTTGTAACACATAGCCGGGTTTTATAAACGCGGGGCTTGTGTTTATGAATACACCCAACCCAAAGGAGATCTCTCTTGGGTAGCTACCGAACTTGAGTGTGTAATGACCTGTACGAGGAATGCCGTTTGAAACTGCATGGATCGTGCACGAGATTGCCTCCCTTTTCTTTCGAGAGCCGTGCGATTTATTCCGCCATTTATGTTCGCCCGTAAAATCGATCATGCCTTGCCAACAAGGATTTTAATCGGAGATTTGCCACATCCTACGGCCAAAATTTGATGCTAGCCACGCCCAAATTTTCATGCGAAAAGGTCAACATCTTGGTCAAATGCGATGGGAAGGTCGTACGTGGCTGTTGACGTTTTCTATCTATCTGACGGCAATTGAGATGTCGTAAATATATTGTGCATCGATCATATACGCTTGACAAACCATTTTCCGCATACGGCGTAGTAGTACAGTAAATCGAAATATCTACTATCCAGGGCCGCAGTTGTTTTGTTTTCAAGTCATACAGGGGTAGGGCACATGGCACCTGTAGGTGGGGGGAGCAAAAGCTTTATTTACGGGTATTTAGGTGTGGCTTGGAAAAGTCACAATGTATACTATTGATATGTATATGTATATTGCTATTTTGGATGTTGCTGAAAACGATGGCGAAGTCCGTTTTAGCTAATTCGACTTTTTGGTGTGGGTCGCATAGAAAACTCAGGGGGGGTATATAACTTTTGTGATAGGGTTTGTGCGCGTTGGCTCCGTGAACGAGTCGTGAGTGTATTGTTATGTGATATCTAACTTTTAATGTTAGTATATACAGGTTTAGAAAGAATATTTTTCACTACACAAAGTTCGGGGGGTGCAATTAACTCAAGCTAGTTCATTCAATGTCTAATCTCGAAAAAGCGCTTAAGCAGACCCTATATAAAATATTTCACCAACAAAGCGATTTATTTATGGTTATTTATACACCAGCGATACATATGCTATTTATAATATATCAACTTGTTTAGATATGATACGAGGGACCGTGGCTACACCCGGCGATCGACGATGCAAACTTTTTACACGCCTTGGACAGCAGCAGATGTGCCTGCTATCCACCGTCTACTACGGTCTAACACCTCCTTCACAACAAGCGCCGGAGCTGCAAAACAATATGTCGCGCTTGCAAGTGACTATGCGTGCACATAGAGCTATGGCCTTAACAAACCGTATATTGTGCAGCTGCATATGGAACCGTCGTTAACCGTCGAGAACGCACGACCAGATCCGTTCAGGCAATCTCCCCCCACCCCCCCACCCCTTCCCGCGGAGCTGTTGGGATTCAACCCAAGCCGAGTGGGCGAGCCCCCTTTACATATGCTTCACATATGCACTTATCTCCAAACGCAACGTTCCTTGAGTGCGTGCTGCATCCTTGACTGCGTGCTGCAGCACGCAGTCGGGGTTGTAACCGGCTAACCTATTATATGTGCAGCATCCCTACAAAATAGGGATTATTCCAAAGGCTTGGACGGCACCATTCCGGGCGCCCGGAACCGTCCTGAAAATATTTGGTAAAATTCCAAGCCTTTGGAAACCGCCGGGAATTGCAAGGTGAAGCTTTGGGTTTTTCCCTAGGAGTCCTATGGGGTTCCAAGCCGATGGTCCTACGGGGTTCCAAGGGGCTGGACCGAAATTTGTTAGTCCAATGGGTCCTGGTCGATTCCAAGCCGTTGGACCTATGTCCTCGGATTACGTATGACCGAAGTCGTCGGTCCAAGGCGGTTCCAACGGTTTGGAATTCATTTTGGACAATTCCAAGCCTTTGGAACTTTCCAGTCTGAGGTCGGCAGTCCGAAATCGGAGGTTCAACGGCTTGGAACCCCATTGGACCGGTCTCCGCGCAGCACGGGCGTGGTTTCAAAAGATTCCAAGCCTTTGGAACTTGCTAGTACGAGTAATGAAGCTCGAACCCGGAGGCTCAACGGCTTGGAACCCCATTGGACCGGTCTCAGCGCAGCACGTGCGAGGGTTTCAAAAGATTCCAAGCCCTTGGACCTTGTTAGTACGAGGAATGAAGCTCAAACCCGGAGGCTCAACGGCTTGGAACCCCATAGGATCGGTCTCTGCGCAGCACGGGCGTGGGTTTCAAAAAATTCCAAGCCCTTGGACCTTGTTAGTACGAGGAATGAAGCTCGAGCCCGGAGGCTCCACGGCTTGGAACCCCATAGGACCGGTCTCTGCGCAGCACGCGCGTGGGTTTCAAAAGATTCCAAGCCCTTGGAACCCCATAGGCCCAGTCTCTGGGCAACACGGGAGCGTGTTCCGAAATTCCAAGCCCTTGGAACTTCCCGATCTGAGAGCGGAACGCTATGAGCAAGTGCTTGATATATAGACTGATAATTCTCTGGATCGATCATTCTTGCTACGTGCAGTTCAAGACCGTCCAAGCCTTTGGAACGATTATGGAAGTGATATCTTATGGTGTCCAGGCTTAGTCCAATGGTTTGGAACCGCTTCGGAACTTGCGTTTGACGGATTCCAAGGCGCATCCAAGCCTTCGGAACCCCTTTGGAACTCCAGGTAAGTTAGTATTATCTGTACAATGCGTGTTATATATTACAGTATATTTACAACTGGTAGGTTCTGACTTGGCAGCACGTGGTGCTCAACGAGACCGATACACTAAGTGAAGTGACTTGGAAGCTGTTAAATTGGATCCAAGGCGCCCGTAGTCCCGGGTCCACTGTTGACCTTGTTCTGAGCAGAGTGCTACTCCGAACGAGGCTTGCCTCAAATCCGGCGACGCGTTAAAGCGGCATGCACCATCGAAGAAAAGCAATCCCTTTCGTGGGGCTGAGTCTGGCTCGTGTCCCTGTTCGAGACAACAACCACACCAGAGCACTCTTCCTTTCAGGAGAAATGCTCCTCGAAAATCGCACCCCGGTCTCTACCGGGCCCCAATCTTTGTGGAAAGGGATGGACGATTTTCGAGCCTGGCCACTTCCGGTGTGCTACTCGTGTAGAGTAACCCACCCGTCGTGGTCAGTACTCTAACCGTCCAGCATCCCCATGTTAAAGGGAGGCTTCTATGACGGACGGGCACTAGGTGGTCCGTGCGGGCAAGATAATTGGCATTAATTGCCTGTATTTGCGAAGCACTCCAATTTAAGATATGCATCCCAAAGTCCGAAACCCAGTGTTCCGAAGCTGACCCACGAAATCTAACGTAGAGCAAAAAAACAAATCCAAATTCGAAATGCAGGATCCCGAAGACTGAAATCTGAAATCTAACGTAGAGCAAAATCAGCCAAATCGAAATTTCGAAAATCTAACGTAGAGCAAAAAACAAATCCAAAATTCGAAAATCCAGCATCCCGAAGACTGAAATCTGAAAATCTAACGTAGAGCAAAATCAGCCAAATCGAAATTTCGAAATCTAACGTAGAGCAAAAAAACCAAATCCAAAATTCGAAAATCACTTTCCAGGTCAATTTAACGTGACCGATACATTAAGTGATGGCTCTAAAGGTGTTCCAAAGGCTTGGACGATGCTTGGACTCTTCTTCGTGGGGGAATCCAAGGTTGTTCCAAAGGCTTGGACGGGGCTTGGATATTGTTAAACAATGGTTCCAACGGCTTGGACGGGATTTAGAACTCACCGAGTCGGACGATGCATACTCAATCGGGCTGAAGAAGTTTTCACGGATCTTCCGGAGCATCCGTTCGGCATGGTCATGAAGATATGTGTCATCCTCGTGTTCTTCCTCTTCGTCCGTCTCTGATGGTGGATCCGTCTCACCGTCATCATTCACACTTTCGGCACCGTCAAGAGAGTCGTTTTCTTCATGATCTCGGTCATTGGAGAGGCGTGCGACGGGCGGATGTAGGATCAAATGCCGCTTAATCTGTTTTTGGAGTAGCAAAATCGGAGTCTGCATTGATCGCATGGGCATGGAGTGCCTTCCGCGTTCTCGTTTCGAGCTAGTCCACGCCTTTGCCTAGCCATTATTCCTGCGAATCCATGTAAGAAGTGTGAGTTGTCTGACCGGACTTGTAAGGTTTTCAGATGCATTCCGGGCGCCCGGACCCATGGTCCGGCGCGTGGGAACGTAGTTCCGGGCGGTCGGAATTAAATACCTTCAACATTCGGCAAAAGTCCGGTTTGTCACCTTTACATCAGGGTTTCTACGTTTTTAGGCACAATCCGGGCGCCCGGACAGGCCAGGGATTACGGTGTCCATCGGTTTGGAAAAGCCATCTTAAAAATCGACTAGGTCCACTTCTGGGGATTAATCCAGAGGCTTGGAAGTCCATTGGAATGGGACATTTGCTCCCACTTGAAAAATTCCATGCCTCTGGAATTCCAAAGTGAAGCATTCATCATGGAATCGCACAAAGTTATTTAGAACGTTTTGAGGATTGCAAAAATCACCTAAGGACCAATATTCCAACGGGTTGGCCCACTCAAACCAATGGCATGGAACTTTTTTGGTAAAAATCGACTAGGTCCACTTCTGGGGGTTTATCCAAGCCCTTGGAAGTCCATTGGAATGGGACATTTGCTCCCACTTGAGAAATTCCATGCCCCTGGAATTCCAAAGTGAAGCCTCTTATTTCAAAGCTTAACACTTGGCTGTTTTTTGTGTAAAAAGCCCAAAAAACAAAATTTCGGAAAATTTTCTGTTTTTTTGAAAAGTGGACATATGTTTGGCCCCGATGTTTTTGATATGCAGCGACGTGAAAAATGCAGAAAAATTGTTTTCTACCGTCAATTATGCACATCTTACGGGAAATTTCTAAAAATAGAGCTGCGACGAATTCTGTAGAAGGACTTGCTCCAAAAATAAAAAGCAACAGTCCAGAAAACAGAAATATACAGTATAGCGATGGACTGCTCAGATCGAAGATTAAATTGGATTCGTCGTGCACGAATGGTTGGATCGACTGCTCAGTCTTTCGCCGTACGTAGTAGAATCGCGAGTAATCGCGAGTAATCGCGAGTAATCGTTAGTAATCGCGAGTAATCGCGAGTATCGCGACCTTTGAAGACGATGGATTTTCAAATGGCTAGACGAACGGTACTCTGTGACTGTGGACTGTGGACACAGTGAAGACCCGACACTTTACAATACGGAACTTCATATTTCACCTCAACGCCGTCGAAGACTTGCAGTATTGTATGTCCAGGTTTGTACTGTAATTATCTATATGAGCTTAGCCGTGTCTTCTTTCTTCTCATTTTTCGCAAGATTACTTTGTGGAGATCTGCAGGAAATTCTCCGGTGACGCTCGGGTCCGGGACGTAAACGCGATTCCAGGAAGTCTGAAAGATCTCTGCGGCGGAGTTATTCAAACGGTACGGGCTCAATTCGCTGTGACACTGAGAATGCCGCAACGACAGTTCTTGAACGTACCTGCCGTTATCTAGCAGCCTTGCATGTTGCGCGCGCAGAGTTGTTTTCAGCATTTTGTTTGAAAACAGTTCAGCATCATCGTAGTAGCAACACCGTATCATTAATCCCACAAACCTGCACTTTTAAAAATAGCGTCAGCCCAAAATAGTACCGATGCTCGAGAATCGGCCATAACACGCCGGTATGTTCTCCACATATGCGTGTAGAACTGAGCTTTGTGTTTTACTTTTTCAGGGATTGGTACCGCCCGGGTCGAGAATTGCTCTATCGCAGGTAAGACTGTTTAAACGTTGGATCTGATTTGCGTTTCGTTGACTGAAGTTTATTATTTTACTTGCGGTTCGGCGTCTGATGAACGCTGATTTTGTTCTGTTTTACGGCATGTTCGCAGGTCGTGTTTCAAGTGCGTCAGTGCTTGCAATTAGCGGAACAGATTTCAATTTAAAAGTTTCAAACTAATTAGAGTAGTTTTAAGAGTAGTTTCGAAAGCTTGCAGCTTTCGGTAGAATCCCTGACTTGTGATAGCATTATTAGCCGGAACCTAGATCCCACGCACTTGTAACTCTGTCAAGTAATGTTATTTATCCAATGATGATGACGTATTTGCAACTTAGCATCGCAACCTTTAAACTTTCTGTGTACAGCATGCACACGACATCATAATGTATGTGTGCAAAGAAACATGAAAACAATGTAGCAACAATTGCAAGTGTATTTTGGAACTGCGCAGTACCCCTTAACCCTGCATACCTGCATATTCTCACTGTAAATGTATTTGGAGCCATGGTTCCAAGTCTTTGGAACCATGTCCGTTTAAGCCTTTGGAGCCATATATGTTTAAGCCTTTTGGAAACGTTGTTCCAAATCGTTGGAAATGCGGTTCCAAGCGTTTGAAATTAATGAAATGTATGAAGCAAAATAAATGTATTTGGAACCATGGTTCCAAGCCATTGGAACATGTCCGTCCAAGCTTTTGGAAACATTGTTCCAAAGCTTTGGAACAATGGAACCTGGCCATGCAATTCTCGTTTAACAGATTCTAAGCCCCGTCCAAGCCCTCGGAACTCGCTTGGAACCTTAATTTAACAGCTTCCAAGCCCTTGGAATCACGTTGGAATCTCTGTTTAACTGAGTCCAAGCCCTATCCAAGCCCTTGGAACCCCCTCGGAAACTTCTTTTGACGGAGTCCAAGACCCGTCCAAGTCTTTGGAACCCCTTTGGAACCTGTTTTTTTGCAGCGTCCAAGCCCTTGGACCCTCCTCGGAATCACCGTTTGGCAGAGTCTAAGCCCCGTCCAAGCCTTTGGAACCCCATTGGAATGCCCGTTTAACAAGGTCCGAGCCCCGTCCAAGCATTTGGAACCCCCTTGGAATCGCCAATCTAAAAAAAATCCTATGGGAATCCAAGCCGATGGTCCAAGCGGGTCCAACGGGGTTCCAAGCCGACGGTCCAAATGGGTCCTACGGTATTCCAAACCGACGGTCCAACGGCTTGGAAACCGATTGGAATTTTATGTAAATTCCAAGGGGGTTCCAAGGGCTTGGATAGCAAATGTCCAGGTCCAAGCCCTTGGACCGCGGCTTGGACGGGGCTTGGACCTGGACATTTGCTGTCCAAGCCCTTGGAATTCCCAGTGTTAACGCCAACGCCTCTCAAACACATACCTGTCCTACCGGGTCCTATGGGGTTCCAAGCCGACGGTCCAAGCCCTTGGAATAATCCTTATTTTGTAGGGCATAGAAGATGCCATAGGTCGTGCCATTTTGCAGTCTTGCCCGGAAGAAACTTATTCGGCTCCTACAACACGCTTAACTGCAAACCTGTGGCACTCGCATCCCCTAATCCCCCCCTGATTTGTCGGGAGTTCAACCCAAGCTGAGTTGGCGTGGGGTTCGCCCCAACACTCAGACTGCAATTTTCGAAAATACCGTCTGATGTCATGACGTCTACTGCACACTGCCTGAAGTAACCGCACGTAAGCAGGTGTTTACTTAAGACAAGGCACACTAAGGTAACCCTAGTAGACTCACAGGCTGCAGCGGAGCTTGATGCACCTTGAGACTGATTTTTCCGAGTTCGGAATTCACGTCATTTCCAGCCTCCGAAAAATGAATGACGAGGGCACCGCGAAAAAGAGGAAAAGCAGCTGCTCGACAACATACACATACCAACGTGCGGAAACAATATTCCGTTGGCATATCTTCGTGGCGGGTTTTAAAAACTGTTCAGGCGGATCTGCAGACAGGAAAGCAAACCACAGTTACAGGGGGGAGTAGGGTTATTGATTGAATTATTGAGTTAACCCGAGAACCTCGAGGTCCGCCAGAGAAATGTTCTCTGGACGCGCTACTCCCTTTAAGAGAAAATCTACAACCCTGCATGTTGGTTCAAACGAGCTTGTGACGCCGAGTTTACTGTCAGGCGATTCAGTAGAGAGTGTACCACAACAAATCAACCCTGTGAGCAGAAAAGTAGTGCTTGCGCAATGGCTCTCGTGTCACCACGAAACGCGGTGAACTTCTCTTAACTGCAACTCGAACGGGAAATTCGGCAACACCAAACGTTTTCTTAAAAGGGTCAACTAAAATCTGAACAAAAATGATCGCATCTCTATGTTGTTAAATTTTCTCCAAATGAAACCGCGTCACCTAAAAAATACGTAACTGCGAGCGACTCGCTACTTTATAATAAGCCGTATGAAAGTGTGAACCTTCTGTAGAGCACGTGCAGCTTCAAGAATATTTGTTGTGACTTGAAAAATAATTGTTTTCGAAGTCGCCGCCTTGTATGCCGCGTAGGACCAATGAGCGTACGTGAACAACGGACGTGTCTGGACCCGTTTTGGGCCGCGTTAACAAGACGGTTCAGTTTCATTGACTAATTCCTAGATGACACTTTACCGGTGTGTCATGGGTGCCATGTGGGATATTGAATCGCAAGATTTCATGCCCATGATTGCACTTTGTATTTTATAATCCATTTCAGTGGGACCAATATCCATGTCATGCAACGCGGCAATAGTACACTGCGGCACCTGTGCGGACATAAGCTAGTACGGTCAAGGCGCGCATCGTAGAAATAATCATTAGAATTATTCTTCAGAAAATACAAATAAATGCATGCTCATCATTTCGTGGAGATGGTTATTTATCACTGCTATAATTCTTACCCACAAATCGTTTGCCAAATTATACAGCAATATATCCTGCCATGGGACTATCATGGGCAGCATGAACACGTAACATGCGCCGTTGGGTGTCTCGTCCGACGTGGGTATAAAAGTGTCAAAGTGCGCACGTGTCCCTACTCTCGCAAGTAAGTGCTCGCGCACCAACATTATGATTCATGCGGCTTACATGTCAATCCCGATGCGATCTTCGGTGCGTCCGAGCATTATATGCAGTACCCTACCGCAGGTGTCCCACGACTTATGTTAATTCAAAGTGATGTGGTAGAAAAGCTGCAGCAAAATTCATGGGGGCATGGGGAGGCAGGGGATGATTCTATGTAGGGGGGTTTCCCTTACCCCTCGGCCGTCGGACCTAAGGCGGATCCCCGGCGGATCCCCGGCGGATCCCCGGCGGATCCCCGGCGGATCCCGGCGGTTCCCCGGCGGTTCCCCGGCAGGACTTTTTCTTACGCTCCCAGCAGCGGCGTAACGCTCCAGAAAGGCATGCCAATAATATGCTGCCATGAATATTCGGTCTTATGCGCGGTGTCTCCAGTAAACGCAGTCAATGGCTCTGGGGTCCCTTCCCGTACCCATTTCCATTGAGCTGCTCCACTGGGCAGAAGTGCAATGTGCCAATTGTACGGCTTAGATGTACCACTGACCCCTGGCACTGTGTGGCACTCATGCATTTAGAACTGTAGGTAACACTGCATAGTTCTTATGATAGTGATAAGTTGGTCATATAAAAATATAGACCTACCCACTTTTAGTGTTTTAAAGGTCGTGGTAGGTTTCAGATATGTGCACTTGTGGAGTCGCATTCTTGTGCTGCTTAAGCCATCCTAGCACAATAGTCGCCCCGTTTGCGTTCGTTATAGTTGTGTCATCTCTAGCATGCTGTAGGTCTTCTTCTAACGAATGTGCAACTTTTTCTATTCGTTTGTCTATTAGTGTGGCCGGGCTTGAGTTGACACTTGGTACGCAGGACTTGTTCTTAGCTTTCAGTCGCTTGGTTGCAGGTGATTCTTATTGTGGCACAACGGGAGGTGGAGCTGCAGTCGTTTACACGGGCAGTGCAGTCCTAGCATTTTTCACTAACTCGTTGGCTGTTTCGATCTTATTGTTGCTTCATACCTTGCCGGAGTTGAGTAAGTAAACAATAGATTATTCTGTTGTGTATCTGCAGGACGAATTAGTCTTGTTTGATGCTCTCCCAATGCCAGAAAAACTACGGAAATTCCGAAATTGCCACGTCATGGGTAGGAAACTAGGAATCCTAGGCTGCCAAGTTAGCATATCTGATTCTCAAACTTAACTTAATAATCAAAACTGATATGCCACATTAAATTGGAGTTTTACTAAGCATATGCCCCATCAATAGTGTTTGCACGGGCTACATGGACGCGACAAGTCCGCATGAAGCCAGCTCCGCTGGGTGCCCTCACGACACGTTGCTTGATGTGACAATAGCAAAAAAACGTGATGGTCTGAATAACCTAGGTTCGGTGATTAAAAAATCCCCAATTGTTTTTGTGTTGTAATGTTCGAACCGTACCATCTGTATTAACTCATATTATGTAGTGAAATCATTATTTTCTTTCCGTAAGAGTTTACGATTATTAGGTTGATTAGTGCACCCATTGTTGAAATGCAGAAGTTCTTCGACAGTTGTGCACAACGCAGGCAAGGCCGATTGTTTCAGGAGGAGGAGGATGCAACATGGAGCACGCGGAGCTTTTCGACATATTGGTTGCAGCGGATAGTGGTTGCCTTGCACGGCTCGCAGGGCTACGGAATTGCTTGCAGGGCTAGTCATGATTATGAACATGGGTGAACGCTGGGAAATTGCCTGATGTTATTCTAGGTAGTTGTTTGGCATTTGAATCAGTTTGTTTGTTTGATGTGCCTTTGACATTTCAAATATGAGATGTGAATCTTACAATAAAAAACATTGTACCTCTATATACATGTGTTCACGACGTCTCACGTACGGTGTTGCATTGAAGGTATCTTAATTTCACTCGGGAAACACCTTACTTCCACACTAAGCCTATAATGATAAATCCTCTCAGCACGAGTAGTGTGCTGGGACCATCCAAGGAATATGCACCTTGTTGTGGGTTCCGCGCACCTTCCGGTCGACAAGTGTCGATGTGAACACTCTTAAACGTGTACCGCTGTTTGTAATTGTCAGTAACGTGCATCATAACTACGCGAATTATAATGTGTTTCGTACCCTGTTGGAATTGACATGTACTACGCACACCTTAATCCTAGGGCCTTAAGGAATTGTGCACCTTAATCGTCCCTTGTAATGTAACGAATTCTTCGAGTATCAAGGTAAACCAACTTGCAGTTGTGGTCAATCGACAATTGTGAACTCTCACAGTTGTTCCCGCAACTGGCAATATGCACTCTCTATCGGATTATCTCATGTTTCCAGAACCCCCTTCCCCCTTATATCAGGGAGTTTCAAATCTATCACATACAGACTGAGCGCCAAGGAGACCCTCCATCTGAAAACGATGAGCAACCGAACAATGATCCGAGTTTGCTTTTGGTCGCGACGTTTGCATTACTTATGATGACTCGGATCATCAGGATAGCAACCTGGTCTGTACATTGCTGAGCCATTTATTCTTAACCATGACTTATACCACAGTTAATAACGATCAGAATTTCAATTGTAAAAAGAGACGGATGAAGTCCTTAGCACAATAGTTTAGAATAATGTTCAAAGAGCAGTAGAACGAGTCACAGCAAGGCTGTAACCACCAACCGCATCTCTCAATCAATTTATCGGCCGGCACATTTGTTGCGGCGACCGTTTGAAATATCCTTTATTATATCACCGTTTAAGCACTGCTGGCGCCGCAAAGAACACTACGACAGGTTTAGGTCGTGAGGAAGTCTGGAATGAAACATTAATTTTAACAATCGATATCCGGTAATTGACCACTTAGTCTAGAAGACACACCAACGTCATTATGTTTCCCACCGGATGAAAAGTGTTCAGGATAGGTCTGGGCTATAAACAGGAGACGTAGGGCTATAAACAGGAGATCTATCCTCTGGGTCCTCCATCATCCCAGGAGTATACTGAGGGCTCCACCGCCAAGCGTCATCCCCATCACCGTCTTCGTCTAAGAATTCTGAATATTCAGAATGCTCGCTCTCCCAGCTACCGTTCTCGGCGTCAGATTCAAAGGCTAGGTTAGAATGGGGGCGGAAGCCCAATGGGGGGAGCGTCCATGCTCTCACCCCAATCTGCAGGGCGCCCGCTGAAGTATAGAACCCACCCCGCTTGACATGATCGCCACGCACCATCTTCTGCTTCCCCTGTCACACTCAATGGGCACGTCCAAACATGCACAACAGTAATCCCTCAAGATGTGCTGGTCTGCAATTTGCTGTGACTGGAATAATCCAGTAACCCCTCAAGATGCGCAAGCCTGTAATTAACTATGAATGAAATACTCAAGTATCCCTTCAAAATGCGCAAGCCGGTGATATGCTACGGATAGAATACAGCATCAGGAGTGAATGACAGGGGCCAGTCAGCTGCTCGTCACAGGCAGGTCAGCCCTGGGGCATGACAGGCGCCAGGCAGCTGCTCGTCACAGGCAGGTCAGCCCGGGCCATGACCGGCGCCAGTCAGCTGCTCGTCACAGGCAGGTCAGCCCGGGCCATGACAGGCGCCAGGCAGCTGCTCGTCACAGGCAGGTCAGCCCTGGGCCATGACAGGCGCCAGGCAGCTGCTCGTCACAGGCAGGTCAGCCCCGGGGCATGACAGGCGCCAGGCAGCTGCTCGT
The DNA here is from genome assembly GCA_001247695.2 of Cymbomonas tetramitiformis. Taxonomy (NCBI): domain Eukaryota; kingdom Viridiplantae; phylum Chlorophyta; class Pyramimonadophyceae; order Pyramimonadales; family Pyramimonadaceae; genus Cymbomonas; species Cymbomonas tetramitiformis. The sequence goes on from LGRX02011209.1 coordinate 13,864, forward strand.
CACAGGCAGGTCAGCCCGGGGCCATGACAGGCGCCAGGCAGCTGCTCGTCACAGGCAGGTCATTTGTGGTGAGCCAGCGTTGTTACGTAAAATGACTTGCGGCAACCAGAACATAGCCCGTGAAGCTACGCTATTCACGCATGCACTCCGGGCTGCATCCCGAGCTGCTGGAGAGAATAAACAGGTGCACGTTGCCTCATATGCACAGCTCCTGTCACACCTGTCAATCTTGCACAGCTCCTACAATGCCTCTAAACGCACTCATTACTGGTTGCCACGCCATCACTTAGGCACGTATCAGTTCATGACTGTGTTGCAGTTGTTTTCAACATTGTGGCCAGTGTCACGATCCCCCTTGAGGGATATTGAAAGCTGTCAAAGACCAGAGGATCTACGCGTCATCTCCTGGAAGGACCCACCTGCCACCCGTTCCCGCCTGGCTGGCTGGCGTACTCCAGGCCAAACGTGATTGTGCCATTGGCAGCGGGGGGCTGTTCAGGGGGCGCGGCGGAGGCGGAGCCGATCGCGCTGGAAGTAGGTTGCGTGGAGAGCGCGATGACCGCCAGCTCGACGCCCCATCGTCGGTACGTCTCAGTTTCCTGAAAGCTGGAACCCACCATCGCAATGCACACCGAGATGAAAGTCGGAGCACGGCTGACCCCGCGCCAACCCCCACACCCCTGCATCAACGCAGATTCCAAGGAAGCTCTAGCCGGCAAGCAGGCACTCATACCACCTATCAGAAACAGGCACCTTGACTTCTACAGGCACGATGCACGCGTTGCGGAAGCGCTCCCGCCCACCTGGAATGCTGGACTCCCTTCGGGTACAACTTAAGGCGCCACGTGGCGCCAGCCAGTCTGAATTGCGGGCTGTGGATCTTGCTGCCGACGGCGCAGTCTGCAAGCTTGGCCTCAAAGTCTTCCACCTCCCATATGTGGCGGTTGGACCTCGCCAGATCCTCCAGCTCCTACGAGAGCCCACTGCGCTCAGTCCAGCTCGGATGCCATTCGCCTGCAGAAGGCGGCCATGCAAGCGAACGCTGCACTGTACAGTTGACTGCGAGGGGAAAAGGGCAATCTGTACAAGTGATGCACCGTAACTTCTTACGCAATCGGTCTTCACTTCTACCCAATCTGGGAAGCAGCTTCTCTAGATGAGCGGCTTTACAATGCTGTGGAGCCCGATCTCCGAGTGCATCTCCGATGGAGAGAAGGCTACCGCCGGGCACAGCAGCCGGAGGGGCTATACCTTGTTGCGGGCCTCTAAACGTTCAACTCGTGCTTGCAGAGCCTGTTGATCGGCAGCGAACGTCGAGAGCAACACGAGATGTTCAGGCGCAGCTTCACGGATGTGATCTGCCACTAGATGCCGAGCCATTTTCTTGTTGCATCCGGGCATGGGGCATTTCACCGTCGAGTATCTGGACAACCGCCCTCCTCCGGTTGCTCCAAATCACCACGTTGCAATAATGTACTGCACCGCATTCTGATGCGCCGCAGGGACAAGTGCTACGAGGCAGCGGCCATATCGCAGAAGAGACTGAGGAACGCGGGCTGCGGCGGTGCGGGAGGGGCATCACCTGCACACCACCAGGTGGGCGGCCTTGTTGGAGAGGTGGTAGCGTTCCTCGCAGCCGGATCGCTTGTTCCGGCAGTTCAGTAAGTGGTCCGGCCGCCACTTGCACGTCTGCGTGTGAGGCACCAGCAAACCCCGCGGCCCGCGCCAGGCGCACTGCGAGTGGCTGCAGCCGACCTCCGTGACCGGGCACGTGCTCTCCAGGTGGTGCTTGAGCTCGTCGTATCGCCCCGTCCACGTGCACGTCGCACCAGACCCCTCGGCAGGCACGCCGCCTGCGACCAGTGCTCGGGCACGCGTCAACCGACGAGGTGGCCGTGGCGCCACCCAAAGCACTCCCACTTTCGCACTGCTGACAGATGAAATACGGCCGACACGCCACCCATATCCCTATCATCCACAGTCCTACTGAAGGGCGGTAGGCTCGAACGTTACTGGCGCGAACAAGATGACGTTTGCGATGGGTGCTGAGGTTGGCAAAGGGAAGGCTGATCCGAGGTTTTCAATGAGAAGGCTGATCTTGCCTTGGTTGCTGGTGTGGGAACAGACAAGGCAGGCCAAGCAAATTGTGAGGCGGTGGCAGTGTGGACACTGCAAGTAGTCGGCGCCGGGTGTATAACTAAGTTGTTGGTGCCGGTCAGAGAAAGTCGGGTGTATAACTAAGTTGTTGGTGCCGGTCAGAGAAAGTCGGGTGGGGAGAACTGGGCCGGAAACAGTAGAAGCCGTACGCACGTTCTGAGTTCGAGTCCTTGAGGTCCGCCTCGCTCTCCAGCCGACCTTTCCGCCGGCGCTTGATCTGGCGCTCGGGGTGGGGCTTAAGAGAAGCGCTAGCGGTGCCGTTAGGAGAGTGCACGAGGTTGCGACTCCAGAAGCTGGTATCAGAAACCGGAGGCATGCCATTCGAGCAGTACACTTTAAGGCCCCGGATCAAGTTGCGTAAGGGTAGAGATGGGGTACAGCGGCAAAAGTGTAGAGGATGGCGATCCACAGGGCACGTGACCTTAACACGCAAAGCCTCCTTGATGCAGGCGCTACAGAATCCGTGGCCCTCGGGGCACGTTACCGCATCCTCGTACACCTCTCGACAGATGGGGCATATGAAGTTGTCATCTGGCGCTTCCAGGAAGGAATCTGTCGGAATTCCCATAACGACGCGTGCCACGCACAACACGCGGATAGCCCTGGATACCTGTCGCAGAGGCGACTCCGAGAAACGCGTAGAATGGGGCGGTAATCTTCAAAGCCTTCGCGAACTTTTGCGAATTTCTTTCAAACTTAGGAGTCCTCCTTCCAGCGCTTGCTCACTCGGTGCAGGGCGACCACTGCTATTCGGAAACGTCTGCAAAAGGTCGCAGAAATAACGCGCAAAACTCAACCTCTTCTCGTCCTAAGAGCCGCGAAGTATCCGTATGAAATGCGCCTGTCTGATATAGCAAAGGAAAAATGACGACTGACGGTTTCGACAAACTTTTACCAATAATCATAAGGCTTGACTTACTAAGTAAGGCGCTTTGGGCATCTTACTCGAAACGTCCTCTTTTTACTAAGAAATGCCCTCACTCCAATCAGTTCACGCGGAGATCTGAGTTGCGCAAAGTGGACGATAGCACCATATGTCAAACAACATACACAAAATACAGCGGTCTAAGGAAAGATCTTTGATGACCGCGGAAAAGGAAGCTGCTTTAAATAAAAAAAAGCTGGTTGCACACGAGTAGATATCGGCAGATGCAGATAGAGGGGAATAGTTTGACACGGCTTTGTAGGTGGGCATCACTAGACATGGTCGTGGACACCGACGCGAAAACCTTTTGACATCCGAGCAGAAACGTGAATATGCCCAAGAGCTAAGTTCAAGGAGAAGCGAGTACTCTTAGTGAAACATGGCACAATACAAAGCCACGTACCTTTCTTGACAGAAAACGAAAACAGGACTGAAGGCAGACAATCTGGAGAGTGCTAGTAATAATATTCACAAAGTACTGTGCAGGTGCATGGGAATGGCGTTATGCTCAACAACCGATATGGCGGTGGCTTTCTACCTGCCTCGTGCCTGTCCAACGCAAGGCGAGGTGCAGTAAATCATGTGGTATCATGTTGATGTTCATCTGAAAGGTCGATGAACCTCTCATCTCACATCTGGCACTTCGACTTGGGTTTGTGGCATACTGATCGTGATGTGATACGACAGGCCGAAAGGCCCAAACGAAAGGGCCACAAATTATCGACAAACTCGAAACGGAAACTCGAAACTGCAAACCGAGAATAAAATATCTGAGCGCGACTCAGCCTCGAACGCGCGGCGCCCTGGCGGAAGAGCGACGGAGACGGAAGATCAAGATGGGTGAATTTTCATGGCGACAGAGACTTTGACCCCCCACATTGGGGGGTGCCTCTGCCCTCTCTTTCACCCCTCAATCTGAGGTTCCAGGTCAGCCTGCTTTCCGTGAGCTGAGACAATAAAACAATGTCTCACTTTTATTATCTCATCGTAGTTCGAGTGTGTGCTCTAGCCTGCTGTGACACTGTCCAGCTTCCGTGATTTCAATAGACAAATAAATATATATATCACTACCTTCATATATAT
>LGRX02011210.1:0-63191 GCA_001247695.2 Cymbomonas tetramitiformis
CACCTGGTCACAAGAAACTTGTTTGTTTTCCGTCATCGATGACGAAGTTTTTCGTCATCGATGACGAAGTTTAGGCAGTACGTTACGATGCTTTTTTAAGTTTTTTCACGTTCACACATGACTTACATTTACTAATCAAGACTGAACAAACTTTGATCAAACTTTGTTCTCCTCGCAGAAGACTTTATTCTCGTCGCAGATGCAAAGCATGCAGCTGATGAGCACGAAAAAGCAAAGAAGACCGTGAAGAAGTTAAAAACGGTAATGCAGAAATACGTGATCGACAACGTCCAAGAGATGAACTTAGAGAACGAGACCGGAGTGGCAGTAAGGGCAGAGTTGAAGAGGAAAAAGGACGAGATCGACGTACTGACCACGGAGCGTAAGAAGAAGAAGGAGCGGAGGTTATCTCTTGCGGCGGAGTTGGAAGCAGTCACGCAGAAGCTAGAGATGGGGGGGACGCCAGAGAAAGACCCCGTACTACCTGAGTTGCCACCTATACTGGCGCCCATTCCAGAAGTTTCAGAATCACGGCAAGGAACACCGGTGAGTTGTTGAACATGTAATGTAAAGTTTTAGCAGTTGCTTTTGTTAACATTGATGAAGACTTTCTTAAACAGAATATTTTTGTTTCAGGCCCCCAAACAATCACCCGAGGTTCCAAACCAGCCGGGTTTCTTTTACGGTAGCCCGTGGGACCCAGTGAAATGTTACGAAGCACTGAGTGGTGATGACAAAAACCTCAACTTCAAGACGGAAAAGAAGCTGACCAAGCGAGATGGTTCTACGTGGGACGCCCGAAAGCCTGGGGTGAAGGAGATTGAGTTCCTGGAGTTCCTGGTTGCTAACCCGTTGGACGGAAAGCCTATTGGCTTCAGTCGTAGTGACATCTATGTATCTTGTCAAGACAAGATGTCCAAGGCCTTACACCTTATCTACTACAAAGCGACCGTGGTCGCCATCGGTGCTGAGCAGACCAAGTGCTGGGTTTTTCAGAGTGAGATTCTCACTTACGCGGGAGTACCCGCGGTGACATTGGCGTGTTGTGACGCGGTGAAAGCAACGAAGCAGCTGCTGTCTGTGTTCTTTGAGGGGGTTGGTGTGGCCGCGATCATCACGGACGTTCCTTGGGGAAGCAGTGAAAAAGCCGGGTACCCAACTGACATCGACTGGAAGGTGGCAACGAAGGCAATCTTTGGTGCAGTGGCCGATAACAATGGTAGCATGGACAAGTACGAGAAAGCTGTGGACCTAGGCGGGCCGGACGGAGACACCGTGTTCACGGTGATGGGCACACTTGAAGTGCTTCAAGAAATAAAAGAAGAATCGAAGAACTGCAATCTCAGTGGTTTTGTGAACCTTCCCGGTATGATGTCTTCTGTATTATTTCGGTAGTATAGCATATCTGAAAATATCGTCATCGATGACAATATGAGACTCATATTTACTTAGTTATTTCGTGTTTGAAATATTTTGTTCAGTATTTTTCGTCATCGATGACGAAGTTGTTGTCGCTGTCTGCAGGTTGCATTACATATTCCCAGCTGAGGCTTGCTGAGGTTAGGAGCAATACTCCGTGCTCCTCTGGAATCTGGTACACATGCCTGGCAAGAACGCCGTCTAAAATCGTGATGGATTGGAAAGCTTTCTTTACACCTCAAGTTTCATTTCATCACAAATACATTCTCACCCGTAAGTACAAGTACGACGTCCTGTCGACTTCGTATACCGGGAACATCCTGACTTGCCCGTCGAACGAGGAGAAGGCAACGTTGCTGCGCAACTTGTTAGAAACGGTGAAGGAAAGCGTTCGGGAGGAGCGTGGAGAAGATGTGAAGCCGGGCGACGATGACGAGAAGGTGCGGGAGGATTTCATGGTAGCTGAGGACCTGCTTGACGATGAGTTCACACGTATGAACAAGGCTTTCAAGCAGACGGTGTCATCAACCACGGTGAAACATAACTGCTCACTGACTGGCTGCCAAGCGTTTAAGCAAGAAAAGTGTGAGAAGTCTGGAAAGGCTTTGGTTTACGGACAGAAAGACCCAAATATGATGAATATGCTTGTGCAGCGGTACACGTACTTGCCAGGGCAGCTCGTGATGGATCCGTTCATGGGAACCGGTATGTTCTGCTTTCCTAATCGACTTGCATGCCGGCTTGTATTGTGATGAAAGGAGTTTGCATGTGGAACAAGTTCCCGTTTGCAATGTCGGCTAGACGTATTGTGTTTTCCAAAGTTCAGTCATTCTTATTGTTCGGCATGTGCGCCTGCTGGAAACTTTGTCATCGATGACGGTTGTCATCGATGACGGTTGTCAAATATCCTGAGTGTAGTCGAAGTTTGTGTATACGGGGAGCACAGGAATTGGAGCCTTACACGCCAGACGTGCGTTCTTTGGCATGGAGATCCAACAAGAGACCTTTTGTCAGGCGATGTTGATGATATCTTCAAGTCTGGCGGGCATGTCACTTGAGGGATAAGTGTTAGACTCGACCTGTTATTTGTTCAGTTAGGTGAAGAGAAAATTGTACTGTCACAAATAAATAGAAGGGAACCTGAAGTTTAACTTTTTTAGGTATGTGCTGTCATCGATGACGGGGAAAGTAACTTAGGCTAAAAGTGTTTTCTGACAAATAAATAGAAGTGAATCTGAAGTATAACTTCTTTGGTATTTCCTGTCATCGATGACGGGGGAAGTAATCTTGGTCGCCATGTTATTCCTATAACAAAAACGGTTGCACTGTCATCGATGACGGGGGAGGTCCCTGTTATATAATCTTTTGATGGTTGATTCGTGTCCGTTATTTCTGGGCTGTGGTTGTGTTGTCATCGATGTCGAATAGAGTCCTAGTTGTATTATTTTGCCAGGCAAAATGGGAACTTGTATTTTCACTTATATTTATGCAGGTTTGTAAACATGCACGGTTGCAGTATTAAAAAATACCAACATTTTTGAAGAGAGACGCGTCATAGTATTATCACTTGTAGTTTTTCACCTGAATTGCATTTTGACTTTAGCGGGGACGATACGTCTCGGTGCAATTTTTCAGAAAAGGAGACCAAAGTGTATTTTCAGTGTTTTTGGGGCCCGTTGAGTAAGTTCACTTGTCGGGGAGGGGGGTGCGGGGATATTCCGGAAGAAGGACGCGTCATTGTATTTTCACTTGTTGTTTGTCACCTGAATTGGATTTGGACTTGAGCGGGGACGATACGTCTCGGTGCATTTTTTACCAAAAGGAGACCAAAGTGTATGTTCAGTATTTCCGGGGCCCGTTGTGTAAGTTCACTTGTCGGGGCGGGGGGTGCGGTGATATTCCGGACGAAGGACGCGTCCTTGTATTTTCACTTGTTGTTTTTCACCTGATTTGCATTTTGACTTTATCGGGGAGGTGTCGGTGCATTTTTTCACAAAAGGAGACCAAAGTGTATTTTCAGTATTTCCGGGGCCCGTTGTGTAATTTCACTTGTCGGGGAGGGGGGGTTCGGGGATATTCCGGAAGAGGGACGCGTCGCTGTATTTTCACGTGAAAATAATTTGAGGACCGTTTTGTATTTTCACTTGGTGAATTATCCATTTAACCAATTATCCATTTATCCATTTATCCATTTTTTGCACGACGGAGGGTATGGCGGAGGACGTGATCGGAACCGTGCAGCCCATCTGGAGGAAAAAACTGGAGATGCGGTCGGGGCAGATGAGCCGGACCGTGTTGTTGACCTACAGTGGTGCGCAAAAGCAGGCGAACCACTACGACGCGGGGGTCTATGGGGTTCTCATGGCCCTGTCGAATGAATATCCGCTCAAGGTGTACCCCGGCTCACACTTGATACCGCGAGAAGAGTTGGAAGAGACGCAGCTGGAGTCCCTGACGCTCTTTATGAGTGCGAAGAGCGTCTTCGTGTTTCATGGGGACCTGGTCCATGCGGCGACTGCGTTTGATTATACCGGGTTTCCTCGGCAGTCCGCGCATTTCTCCTTGGACTTCCACATATCCGGCGGTGTTCAAAAAGTGTGCTCCAGACATTGCCATGCGGGTTGTGGACACGGCAGAGCTGCTGCTGCCCGAGTCGCAACGCCCCCCCAAGGAGTTCTCCATGGTCGCGCTGGCCGCGGAGGCTCGTTTTTGCACGAATTACGTCAACCCGGGCGATTGCTTGGTGCTGGGAGCCAGCCTGGAGGAAAGAATCCAGCTGCGAAACGCTTTGCGGGGGGACATGGCATTTGGAAGGGTCGTCCTCCATGAGAAGCAACCCAACTTCTTTTGGCTGGCTTTTGCGGCAGTCAGGGCAACAAAGAAGCAGAATTCGTTGGGAATCTGTGTTTATGGCCCCTGGCAGGTGAAGGAGGACGAGGGGGAGGAGGTGGTGGTGGAGGACAGGAGGCTCGTTTATTTTCGGCAAACCCAGCTGAACAAGAAAGCCGACCTGGACAAGGCTTGGGAGTTGGAAAAGCTCCCAAGCATGGAGGAAAACCTGCAGGAGGCCATCGACATAGGCTTCAAGCAGGTGATTCGTGATAAAAAGTGGCTTCCAGTGGTACATTTCAACCACCACAAAAAAAGGGAAGACACTGAGTGGTACGAAGGGGAATTGACCCCGGTGTTCATTGAGCCAGCAGCTGGAAAGGCGTCTGTCGAGAAGACAGCAGCCTGTCCGGGATCTGCAACAAAATCAGCTGCCGGTTCGGGATCTGCTCAGAAGGCAGTGGCTGGGAAGCTTGCGGTTGGGAAGGCTGCGGGAACGAAGGCAGCGGCAGGGAAGGCAGCGGCAGCAAAGGCAGCGGCGGCGGCGAAGGCAGCGGCTGAGAAGGCGACGGCTGAGAAGGCGAGGGCAGCGAAGGCGGCGGCAGCGAAGGCAGCAGCTGCAAAGGCGGCAGAAGAGAAGGCAGCAGCTGCAAAGACAGCGGCACTTGAGAAGGCAACAGCCGCTAAGGCAGCAAAATTGGCTGAGGCTGTGAATGCTGAGGCTGTGAAGGCTGCAGCTGCCAAAGAAGCTGCTGCATCGGGGGCACGCCGCAGGACACGAGCAACAGCTGCTGAACAGTCCGAAGGCGAAGTACAAGACAATCCCAAGCGACAATGCACGCAGGTCGAGCAGGAGCAGGATACTGAGATGCCTTCCCTCTTGGCAGATGAGGCTGCGGCAATGTTCACATCGGCGAACTTGTGGCCAGGGAGCGAATTTCATAATTCGTTTGACTTTCAGGCGACGTCAGCAAACACGAGGTCGGCTGGTCAGGTACCCTCCACAGGGACATACAGCCAGCAAGGGGCTGAGAACCTCTTACAATTGGGCGCCCCAGATGCTGTTTCTGTAGCGCCTTCATCGGCTCTCAGACAGCAGCTGGCGGACCTCAAGGCCGAGTTGGAGATCAAGGAGCTGCAGAAGCAGAAGCTCCAGTTGGAGAAGGAGCTCCTGGAAGTGCAATTGCCCCCAGCAGCCCCAGCAGCTGCAGCAGCTGCAGCACCCCCAGCACCTCCAGCAGCCTTGAACGAAGGCCCAGCCCCTCCAATACTCCAAGAAATCAAACCCCAAGCTCTGCAGCTCCAGCAGCTCCATCAGCCCCCACTACCGTGCCAGCAGAAATACCGCTGCAGGGCGCTCCCCTGGGTGGACAGTTTGCATTTCCTGGGCCCGTTTTTAACATGGGCCCATATCAGGTGCACAACATGCTGGCGGCCACCCCCGCCCCACCACTTGCCACCACGTTCTTCCCTCAACAGGGGGGGGGGAACTTTCAGGGAGGTTACCTGCCCTTCCCTGGGGCTCAAAATCAGGCTGAGCCCCCGGAGGTGACCATGTCCCTGCAGCAGGCCCAGATGCAGGCCCAGCTGTTGAGTATGGCCATGTGACAAAGACCGGCGCTCCCCACAAACCAGCAAGCTCCACCCCGCAACCTCACCTTTGATGAGTTTTACCAAATGGCTATGCGGCGTTGGCAGTGAAGATGTTCTAATAGTTGGGAATTCATGTTTTGATTATCGTTTCTGCTATTTCTTAAGTTATTGAATGTGGAATTTTTTGTTATTCGCATCACATTGTACGCATATCATATGCTTGTTTGAAACCATAAGTCACGTTGTCACATGTAAATTGATTCTAAACTCGCTTATTACATCCCCCTACTCACCCCATAGGCTCACACGCACTCAAAACGGGCGAAAAAGGGCCAAAAACGCGTTTTTTCATAATTCCAAGCTGGGAAAAGATTTTTTCCATGGTCCAAAAACGCGGCGAACCTTAGAAATGTCGCGGCAAGGTGCGGCGAACTTCTAAACTCGCTTATTACACCCCCCTACTCACCCCACAGGCTCACGCGCACTCAAAACGGGCGAAAAAGGGCCAAAAACGCGATTTTTTCATGATTCCAAGCTGGGAAAAGATTTTTCCATGATCCAAAAACGCGGTGAAGCTTAGAAATGTCGCGGCAAGGTGCGACGAACTTCTAAACTCGCTTATTACACCCCCCTACTCACCCCACAGGCTCACGCGCACTCAAAACGGGCGAAAAAGGGCCAAAAACGCGATTTTTTCATGATCCCAAGCGGGGAAAAGATTTTTTCCATGATCCAAAAACGCGGTGAACCTTAGAAATGTCGCGGCAAGGTGCGGCGAACTTTTAAACTCGCTTATTACATCCCTCTACTCACCCCACAGGCTCACGCGCACTCAAAACGGACGAAAAAGGGCCAAAATCGCGATTTTTTCCAAATACGGGCAGATTTTTTATTTTTTTTTGGCAACCAAAAAGTCCATACACATTAGTGTTATCGCGGCGAGGTGCGGCGAAATGCGGTGAAATCTAAATCCGGACTTACGTTCGATTATGCAAATCATGCCTCGAGTTTTTGCGACACCTCAGCCTCTGACGAATTCATATCCACTGAATGCGTCAAGCGTCTAGGCATCACGGTCCGCAGCAACGGGTCACCTCTGAATGTCACTCTAGCGGATGGATCTGTCCAAACCTCTGCTCAGGTTGCCTATGGCAGCCTCACAGCGGACACATCTGTGGGGACCTACTCCGAGGTGATCAAAATGAGAGTATTACCTCTGGGAATTAAGGTAGACATTGTTCTCGGAGGACGGTGGTTGCGAGGGCTATCCCCAGTCACATTGGACTACGCGGGATGGGGAACAGTGGGGTTTCAGCACAAAGGGGCCAGCGTGAAAATTGCAGGATGCTCCCCTGGGCGGAGCGCGTCACGAAAGGAAGCCGGTACAGCCATGTGCCTGGAACCAATAGTGATGCTCTCTGCCGCGCAGGCCGTGCGAGAAATCAAGGCCTACCGTCGCAGGCACGGGTACCGGAAGGAGGGAGAGCCGGGACCAACCCACGACATCCTAATTGCCTACGCCACTCCACTGGTCGGATCGTCCATGTTGTCCGCAGTAGCCGAGAGTGGGGAGGAACCAGATCCGGAAGTCACTACCGCCGAGCGACAGAAGTTTGAGAAATTGATGGGCATCTTCGAGGAACGCGTTGTCCGCGAGGCCCTGCCGAACTTCGATCAGATCCGGAAGACGGAGGTAGCCCACATACGGATGCAAGCAGGATGGGACGGTACCGCCCCTTCCAAGCGACCGTACAAGATGTCGATGGTGGAATTGACACAGTTACGAGAACGGTTGGACGAGTTGCTAGCCAAGGGGTACATCCGACCCTCCTCTAGTCCCTTCTCCGCACCGGTTCTGATGGTCCCCAAACCGGGTAAACCAGAGGTTCTGAGGATGGTGGTAGATTACCGCTGTCTGAACAGCCAGACCATCAAAGACAAGTACCCACTACCCGACATCCAACAGCTGTTTGATGAGATGCACGGAGCCCGGTATTTCTCTTCCTTCGACGCCGTGGACGGATTTTGGCAGATGACTATGGCTTCTGAGGATGTCGAGAAAACAGCCTTTACCTCTCCGTACGGGCAATACGAGTGGCTGGTAATGCCCATGGGGTTAGCCAACAGTCCCTCATGTTATCAGCGACGCATGCAGCGCGCCCTTGGACACCTTCCATTTGTGAAGGTGTTCATCGACGACTGTATAATAGCGTCACACACCCTGGAAGAGCACTACTCCCACATTCAACAATTCCTGGAGGTGTGCGAGGAACAAGGCATCTACCTCAAGAAGTCGAAATGTCAACTCCTTCAGACTCAAATCCGGTTCTTAGGACACGTTGTATCCCGCAAAGGCAGTCAACCACAACATGACAAGTTGGCGGCTATCCGAGACTGGCCTGACCTGGAGCACGCGACTCATGTACGACAGTTTCTAGGTCTCGCCGGATACTACCGCCGCTATGTCCTAGGGTTCTCGGAGATTGCTCATCCCCTGACCCAGCTGACAAACGGGGATGCAACCTGGGAATGGGGAGCTACGCAAAAGTGGGCCTTCGAAGAGATCAAGGCCGCTCTGTGTGTCTCCCCTATCCTCGCCCTTCCAGACATGAAGGCAGCAGCTGACGGTATTCACCCGTTCGTGGTTCAGACAGACGCCAGTGGTGTAGCCCTCGGCGGAGTTCTGATGCAAGATGTGGGTGAAGGGCTTAAACCCATCGCCTTCGAGAGTCGACAGTTTTCAGGAGCCGAGCAGAACTACCACGCCGGCGAAAGGGAACTCTGTGCCCTGCACCACTGCACTACCCAAACCTGGAGGCATTACCTCATCTTCACCGAATTCCAACTCCAGGGAGATCACAAGCCGCTGGTATGGCTCATGTCTCCCGGGCAGCCACTCAGTCGTCGACAGGCTCGCTGGTACATGGATCTCGTAGAAGTTGGAGTACCAGAAATGGAGTATATCCCTGGCGCCCTACTATGGGTACCTGACGCGCTATCTCGGCGGCCGGACTACAAGGATATCTCGGCCAGAGATGGACTCCTGGAAGCCGGTTTCGTGGATCCAGAAACGGGTCTTCCCAGCCGCCCCAATGCCAACCGAGCGTCGGCGGGAGGAAGGCCACCGTTTCGACCTGCCGCTGGGAAAGAATCCCGACAAGGCCGCACGCCTCTCGGGGTAGTAGACCCAAACCGAATCAAGAGTCGGAAGATCCCCGACTCTCAGGGAAAACCCGAGGCTACCGCTGCCCTGTCGGTTCAAGGAGCCCTTCGCTGGATGGACACGCCTGACCTTTGGCTCGATGCCCTGCACACGTTGAATAATCTCGACACGCTGGATGTGCCCAACCTTCACCAGTCGCCGGGAGACTCCAAGCTTGAGGTAGAACCGACTCCTATAGGGGAACCCAGTGACCGACAAGATTGGAAGTTGCGAGCAGATATGTTCGATTACCTGAACCAGGAGTACGGTCCGTTTGACGTAGACGCCTGTTGCGACTTGGGCGGACAGAACCGGCAAGTTAACCGATTTTGGTCCGACTGCCTAAAAGAAGAATGGCGTGGGCTCAACGTCTGGTGCAACCCACCCTTCTCTTCCAGTCACATCACTATTGAGGCGGTTCCCGAAAATACGTCGAGGAATGGCGAAAAGATCCTGAGCACACTTCCGCCTTGTTCATTCTGCCCGATTTCCAGTCTCGGATGCCGCAGTGGAGGCAACTGTTTCGGTCCGCTGGAATGAGGATCGAGTTCATCATTCCCACGCACGACTCGTATGGAGAAGCAGTGCAAATGTTCGAATCCCCGGATGGAACTCGTCTCAATCTACCCTGGCCCATACTGGTGGTTTACGCTCCTGCGGCACACCAGAGGGTTAAGCGGGAGAGGAAGACCAGTCCCGCTCCGGAGATTATACTCAAGGGAGAGGCGGCTCGACTCAGGGATCTGTCGACAGAAGTGTCCAGTGGTCAGTTCCTCAAGGCGCTGCGAGCAGAGTACCTGCGACCAGGACCGCTGAAGGATCTCAAGGAGGAAATTTCGAATGCCCCGCATCAGCGGACGCGAGATTTCTGCATCACCGGCAACGTGCTGTGGCGCATTTGCGCCGGACGGTACCAACTGGTGCTAGGAGAAGATTCGCCCCTGCGAGAGATCGTCCTCCAGGACGCGCATGCCTCGGTGTCATCCGGTCACGCGGGACGGGACAAAACCCTGGAAAGGGTTCTGCGAAGATTCTGGTGGAAGCGCGCTACGGAGGATGTCGGACGCTGGGTAGCCTCCTGCAACACCTGCCAATCAGTTCGGCCAAGGAATTGTTACCCGGACGGTCTTCTGAACCCTCACACCATTCCCACCAGGTTATGGCAAGTGGTGAGCGTGGACTTCGTTACGGGGCTACCCGTCACTGCTCGAAACCATGACGCGTTCGCTACCTTCACCTGTAAGCTCAGCAAGATGGTGCATGTGGTACCTATGAACTTCCAGGACAGTTCCGCCGAAATGATCGCCCGCATGTACTTTGACCACATCTGGAAGTACCACGGCACGCCCATGAAGATAGTTTCCGATAGGAACCCTCGGTTTCAGGACGCCCTGTGGAAGGAGCTCATGCGACTAATGGGGGTTAAAGTAGCCTCAACGACCCCTTACAATCCTCGGTCTGATGGTCAAGCAGAGCATACTAACCGAGTGGTGGAAGACATGCTGCGATCCTTCGTTGGAAGTAATCCGGAGGACTGGGATCAGTGGTGCACGAATGTCGAGTTCGCCATCAATGACACCCACAGTGACGTGACGGGATTCACGCCTTTCGAGTTGGTTTTTGGACATTCGCCCATGTCTCAGCTCGACCTGTTTCTGCAAGCTGCTAAGGGCGATTCTCCTCAGCGCAAAGGTGGAGAAGGGTCCGCTCATGAGATGGCCAGCCGATTTTCTGCCCAGTTAGCGGACGCTCGCGTTAAGCTGGAGCTGGCGCAGCAGCGGCAACGCACCCAGTTTGATCAACGACATTCCCAACAGAGCTTTCGGGTCGGAGATCGTGTTTGGGTTGAGGCTAAGCACTTGACAGAGAACATCATGGACCGCGAATCCTACCGCAAACTCAGTCCCCGCTGGCACGGACCTCTGGTAGTCGTTGAGCAATTCTTCAGTGACCAGCAGCGCGATCTCCCAGAATTGGACCGTGGTGCCCCAGTGGCGTATCGATTGAAGCTTCCTCCTAAATGGCGCATTCATGATGTGTTTGCCCAACACAGACTAAAGGCGTGCACCACCGCGGAGGAGGCCTTCGCTCGTCGCCGGGAAGTTCCCACACCTGCCAAAGTCATCCCTACGGATTATTGGCCTGTCCATCCGTATGGAATTTCATATGGACACCGTATGGACACCGTATGGACACCCGTATGGACGGTCTGGGCATATTTGAGCACAAACCTTGCGCATATGTAAGAACCGTATGGACGACGCGTACTTTTGGTGTCCATACGAAAATGTCCCATGGACACCGTATGGACACCCGTATGGACACCCGTATGGACACCGTATGGACGGCATAAAGTCCACATGGCGTCCACACGCGTGGACACAGGCATTTTTCAACCGCACGTCCATGTGGTGTCCGTACGAAAATGTCCCATGGACACCGTATGGATACCCGTATGGACACCGTATGGACACCCGTATGGACACCGTGTGGACAGTCGTATGGACGCCCGTATGGACATGGACACCGTATGGACACCCGTATGGACACCGTATGGACATAATCATGTAAATGTGAACACGAAAAAACGAACAATAAGCAATCCACACGTATGGAAATGTACGTCCGCACGTGTGAACGCATCGGAGCACGTGCGGACGTCGGTGTCCATACGTGTGGACAGAGATATTGCGAGACGAGCTTCAGAATAAGGATTGTAAGTCCATCCACACGCGTGGATATATGCGTCCGTACGTGCGGACATCGATTCGTCCGGATGGACGCAATTGTCCGTACGCATGGACGATGGTTTCATCAACATATTGTACCGATCCACGCGTATGGACACCCGTATGGACGATCAGAATTCGCTATTCCGCACGACGATACCGTCCATACGTATGAACAGTAATTTCAACCAGTCCACACGCACGAACGGCGACGTCCTTGCGTATGGACGAAGGTGACCATACGTATGGACGTGCAACTCACCAAGTCCACACGTACGGATATATTGTTTGAATAATGCACACGTATGGACTACATACGGTTGGGCCCATTTCGCTCATTCCACCCGTATGGACCGAGTGGTCCACACGGTTGGACAAGTAGTCTTACTGCATACGCATAGTTTTCAAAGTCTATACATATGCACCTTTCGGTTCTATTACACAACATGCAGGTTGTGTGTATGCGGATGCTATGTGGTGTGTATGCTAATGACGGATGGGTAAGTGTCTTATGCTTTGTGATGGAATGAGGTGTCACTGCAGGTATGCGTGCGGGTATGCGAGCAAGCACACTGACAATTACGAAAGAACTACAGGTGATTAAAAGTACACGCAGGAAGCACGCAAATTTACGATATAAAATACTTACTTTCCTAGATAAACTAAGTACGCTACATACACTCTTACTTAAGGGCTCTACAAGATCTACATACACATATACAGATCTATGCTGATGAAACCCTAAATATACAGGTCTGCTAATCTATCGCTCGGCCTGCCTAAACTGCAAAAAAGAGCTCACGTGCGAGCACTGGATAGCGCAACCCAGGCTCCGATGGTACCTGCAATAGGCACAACCCACGTCAATAGAAGCGCATCTCACAAACGTGAGTAAACACAAAAACTGATGTGCAGTTCCAATTTTTTAGAAAACCGCACAAACGCACCGGACAACTATCCTGTTCTTGATAATGCCGGTAACCTACGATGGCACCGCGCGTCGGCTCGGCTGCTGCGCAAATACAACCAAAAACCGCCAAGCCCATTCAGTCAAAGAGCACATAATCAACAAGTCACTGCGGAGGACGTTGTATTCGAACCAGCCAAATATCAACAACCCCATTCAGCAAAAGAGCATAACGACAAACGAAAGTCGATAACTGTCACCGCGGAGTAGGTTGGATTCGAACCAACACGCGTTAGTCCGTTAACGGAACTCGCGGAATCCACCCCCTCACTGACGCCGAGCTAGTATTTGGGATGCTAAAATCCGTCAAGCCGGGAGCACCGTGCGGTGGCGCTCACACGAGACTACTCACCTCAACAGAGGGTGCTCGCTGTGACAAATGAAAGCAAATATAATATGGCATAAACAAAAATGCACAGCAAAGAACCATGCGCGTGCCACAGTGGTGGAGCTGCTTCAGTTCCAAAATGATTTGCGGCCGCTTAATGATTTTATTGCATCGGTAACTTATGTTAAGTCAACCGAACGGAGAAGTCGTCAACGGAGAAATCGCAGATCGATTTGCGATCCTCCGCGATTGTGTTTTTTTAAAGTATGGAGAATCCGAAAGTTAGGACAGGGGAGTTCATCGAGTCCGTCGATTGCACTGTCCGCTGGGAAGCAATCCCACAGAGTGTCTGTTCTTCGATTTTTTCCCTTTGGTTCGTTTTGAAAAAATCGCGCGCACAAAATTGCCGATATCTCATGGGAAAAAAAACATTTTTGCTTTTTTGTTTGGCGGGATATATTGCATTCAACCTGCCCTTTCTCGTGCCAAAATTTCTTTTTGGGCAAAAATTACTCAAAAAAATTATTATTGTGTTTTCTACACAAGTGTCCACCACATGGTAAAAGGTGCTTTTCGTACGATGTCCGTATGGCATCCATACGGTCTCAAATTGCATCGGGTCAGCTTTTTTTTTCGTCCATACGTGTGAAAAACACCATCCATGGGACATAATCGTACGAAAAACAAAGCTAACTCGTATGGATAGCAGATGGATTGCTAAGTGAAGCTTTTACCCGTGTGGACATATTTTGTTGAAGTGCTGTCCACAGCTATAGTGTCGTACGAAAAACCGTAATTCCGAGCATGACCCCATGTGCTTGCGCTAACCATCCATGCGGACTGTTCACAAGTGTTGTAATATCACCAACCGTATGGACAGACCATCCATGGGACATTTATCGTATGGACAAAATGCACAATCATACGGAAATTCGTAGAACTTCAGACGAACGACGTGTGGACAGAAAAAGTGAAGTATTTACGCGTGCGGACAGCTGATCTCATGGACTAGATTGCTTGCTGCATCCACACGGACGACACATATCGTCCATCCGTAATCTAGCGTGTGGACGGACGAGTTTTCAGCCTTGACGTAAGTGTCGGTGCATGCGCGCAGTCGGTGCATGAACGTATGAACGACGTTGTTCGTACGCTGGAATCCTAAAACGCGCGCGTGGACGCCGCACGGACGGCGTACGGACGACCAAATATGCCATTTTGTCCCTGCGTGGAATGCAATGGTGAAAGGTGGCTGTCCAGTAAGCAGAAACTCCGGCACAAATATGCCATTTTGAACATTCTGCGTAGTCACTACATCGACGGCACCGATAGTGCAGACACTCGCATCGCAGCGGTATATATATTCATAATCTAGCGTGTGGATGGATGAGTTTACAACCTTGACGTAAGTGTCGGTGCATGCGCGCAGATGTGGCATGGAACGTATGAACATCGTTGTCCGTACGCTGGAAACCTAAGACGTGCGTGCGGAGGCCGTACGGACGGCGTACGGACGTCCAAAAATGCCATTTTGTCCCTGTGTGGAATACAATGGTGAAAGGCCGCAAGGCTCTTTATTGGTTTCAAACATGCATATCGATTGGCCGATTGAATATTCAATATTGAAGATTGAATATTGAATATTGAATATTGATTGGCCGATTCGACCTTCAGATCGGACACCGATCCGACAAAACTCGCCACTGACCGTACCAGCCAATAAGTTGGGGTTTAGCTCATTTTGCCACGTGGCACTAGAATGCACCACGTGGCACGGCCGCCAACGTGTAGAGGACGAGTCCCCCGACATTTTCATCCCACCGGGGCTCACTATATGTCACGATTCGGCCTTCAGATCGGAAACCGACAAAACTCGCCACTGACCGTACCAGCCAAAAACTTAGGGTTTAGCTCATTTTGCCACGTGGCACTAGAATGCAGCACGTGGCACGGCCGCCAACGTGTAGAGGACGAGTCCCCCGACATTTTCATCCCACCGGGGCTCACTATATGTCACGATTCGACCTTCAGATCGGACACCGACAAAACTCGCCACTGACCGTACCGGCCAAAAACTTAGGGTTTAGCTCATTTTGCCACGTGGCACTAGAATGCAGCACGTGGCACGGTCGCCAACGTGTAGAGGACGAGTCCCCCGACATTTTCATCCGACCGGGGCTCACTATTTGTCTCGATTCGACCTTCAGATCGGACACCGACAAAACTCGCCACCGACCGTACCAACCAAAAACTTAGGGTTTAGCTCATTTTGCCACGTGGCACTGGAATGTACCACGTGGCACGGACGCCAACGTGTAGAGGACGATTCCCCCGACATTTTCATCCGACCGGGGCTCACTATATGTCTCGATTCGACCTTCATCGGACACCGACAAACCTCACTGTTTACCCTCCGGACCCCGGACCCCTCCGGACCCCCTCCCCCAAAAGTTGACAGCATTCTTTTTTGCGGCGGGCTCCCACAGTGCACTCGAACCTCCGATTGCCCCGTTTCCACCTCCGACCTTCCTCATCTACCCTCCACCAACCCTCAACTCACTCACGCTGACATGGTTCGGCCACATCAGGCCCGTACCACCATGCCAAATATGGGTTGGTATTTTGTTGCGGTTTTGGACTCAAAACAGCCTCGCAAACTACTCTCCGTTACTACTCTCCGTTAGTAATTAATGCTCGCCACGTACAACAGGTACCAACTTATATGCATGACTGTGAATTGAGCGAATGCCGCCGTGTGGATTGCGTACGGACACCGTGTGGTCATCGTATTCCGACGTATGGACCACCCGTGTGTACCTTTCAAATACAGGAACGTTCTGCAACGGAATCGTCGCAACCGGCAACGGGCGGGTCGTCGAAGGCTGCTGGAGACGAATGATGTGGTTCCGGTGTTTCTACAACCGGACACGTGGAGGAGATGCCCAACAACTTTGCAGATTCAGCCTTTCACCGAGGAGGAGCAGGCCTTCGCCTTAGTAGCCGGCATCACCCCTTGGACGGAGTATCCTAGCATCAAGATTGGCCGTGAAGATTTCCGAGTGCACGACAGCGACATTGGTTTGAAGAGTTCTCACCGGTATTTCAAGAGCATCTTTTGCACTCCGGGAGTGCCAACTCCAGCCCAAGTTCTGAGTGGCGAGATACCGGATGATGATATTGAAGATAGGTATGGCGAAATCATGAAGATCGTCAAGCTTGATGTTCCCGGTCGCGAGATCTTTTTGCTCAAGGCCCGTTGGTACCCGAAGGTGGCTGCGCTTGCGGACGACATCAGCAAGAACATTTTCCTGCGCAAAGACATGCCATGGGACGTGTCTCAACCATTCGTTCGCGCAAACAGCATTGAGAATCAAGTGGTCATTCAGGATGTTCCTTTCATGCCGGCTTGGCTTGCCCGGTACGATGGAAACACTGTCCCTTTGGCCATTCGACGTCGAACTGATTGCTTGCAAGTTGTGTTGGATCGCAAGGCAGATTTCTTCCGTGAAATCGATGACAATAGTAGTAGCGAGGATGACAATAGTAGTAGTTCTGAGTCAGATGATTGCGGATGATAGACAGTGTATTATATATGTAAACAAACCGTATGTACGGACACCTGCATTCACACGCCTGATTCTGCTAATCTGTGCGGACAAACTCTTATCCGCACGTGCGTATACATGTGTCCACACGCTTGGACTAATGATTCCTGACCGTCCGCGCGTACGACGGTCGGTGTCCATACGTATGGATACGCGAATTCCGATCGTCCATACGCCTGTCCACACGTCGTCCATACGCATCGGTACGTCCAGTGACACGCCCCCTTGGTGTTCATATGGCTGATGAAGGGGCCAGCAATGCTCGGGCACACCCAGGCCCGGATGCAATGGCTGTCCACGCGTGCGGACAAGCGCAAAAGAGTGGCGCAGCACGGGCCTCACAGTGTCCATACGTCGTCCATACGGCGTCCGTACGGTTCGGTACCTCCAGTGACACGCCCCCTTGGTGTCCACAATCATGGCTGATGAAGGGGCCAGGAATGCTCGGGCACACCCAGGCCCGGGTGCAATGGCTGTCCACGCGTGTGGACAAGCGCAAAAGAGTGGCGCAGCACGGGCCTCACAGTGTCCATACGTCGTCCATACGTCGTCCGTACGCGTCGGTGCGTCCAGGGACACGTCCACATGGTGTTCACATGGCTGATGAAGGGGCCAGGAATGCTCGGGCACACCCAGGCCCGGGTGCAATGGCTGTCCACGCGTGTGGACAAGAGCAAAAGAGTGGCGCAGCACGGGCCTCACAGTGTCCATACGTCGTCCATACGTCGTCCGTACGCGTCGGTGCGTCCAGGGACACGTCCACATGGTGTTCACATGGCTGATGAAGGGGCCAGGAATGCTCGGGCACACCCAGGCCCGGGTGCAATGGCTGTCCACGCGTGTGGACAAGCGCAAAAGAGTGGCGCAGCACGGGCCTCACAGTGTCCATACGTCGTCCATACGTCGTCCGTACGCGTCGGTGCGTCCAGGGACACGTCCACATGGTGTTCACATGGCTGATGAAGGGGCCAGGAATGCTCGGGCACACCCAGGCCCGGGTGCAATGGCTGTCCACGCGTGTGGACAAGAGCAAAAGAGTGGCGCAGCACGGGCCTCACAGTGTCCATACGTCGTCCATACGTCGTCCGTACGCGTCGGTGCGTCCAGGGACACGTCCACATGGTGTCCACATGGATGATGAAGGGGCCAGGAATGCTCGGGCACACCCAGGCCCGGGTGCAATGGATGTCCACGCGTGTGGACAAGCACAAAAGAGTGGCGCAGCACGGGCCTCACAGTGTCCATACGTCGTCCATACGTCGTCCGTACGCGTCGGTGCGTCCAGGGACACGTCCACATGGTGTCCACATGGATGATGAGGGGTCCCCAAGGGGCAGGCAAGGCACTTCACGCTGTCCACACGTGTGAACATCGTATTTCGGTGGTTCAAGCGTGTGGACGACAACTATTTTAACGGTTGGGCAGTGTACGGAGCGTCCACACGCGTAAAAATCGGTCAAAATGACATACGTCGTCCACACGTATGGACGACGTGTGGACGGTCGTATGGACAGTCGTATGGACACCGTATGGACATCACTTATGCTATTTAGACAAATCCATACGTATGGATTTAGTAAAAATTTCGTCCATACGACTTCCACGCGTCGTCCATACGCCGGACAGATGATTGTCCACACGTATGGACAGGCCAATAATTTGTAGGGCATGGTGGATGGCCAGGCTCAGACCCACGTGGACCGAATCCTGGCACGACGAGTGCGAACTACAAAAGCTGGAAAGAAGATCGAGGAATTTCAAGTACGCTGGACGGGGTACTCCAAAGCACATGACGAGTGGAAAACCCGCGCGGATCTTAACTTCGGGGGTCCCTTGGAGCAACTCTTAATCTTTGAGAATGAGCGACTCACCCAGGAAGGACGAGCAAAGGAGAAAGCTCTCCATGACGCGCGCAGTCAGCGGTTGGCCCGACGACAGCAGAAGGCCGCCCTGAACGCCATGGAAGTGGACGAGTCCAATCCGGACTATCTCCTCAGATCGGTTACGGAATCGCCTCCCTGTCTGCCCTGGGAAAGTTACTCTCAGGTCACCAACTCTTTCATCACTGTTCTCAAGACAGGACACGGGTCAACCGGAAATCAGCGACCTTTACGGATCTTAGTTCTCTTCAGTGGGACTGGGTCTGTAGAGAGAGAATTCCGAGCCTGTTATCCACAGGCGGAGGTAGTCACCGTGGACAGTGAAGATAAGTGGGATCCGACCTTCGTCTCTGACGTGCGCGACTGGGAATTCCGGAAGTTCCGACCAGGATTCTTCGATGTCATTTGGGCTAGTCCTCCATGCACCGAGTACAGTCAAGCGAAGACTACTGGGGTGAGACAGTTGCGAGAGGCGGATGCCTGTGTGCGTCGCACTCTGCAAATCTTGGACTACCTGAAACCTAAACACTGGTTCTTGGAAAACCCCATGGGAAGGTTTCCCTTCGCTCTGCGTTTCAGACCTGTGGTCCGAAGTTTGGCTCCCCCTTTGGTCTGTTCGTATTGCATGTACGGTACTAGTTTCCGTAAGCCCACCTGTATTTGGACATCTTCACCGCCTCCTACTCCGCTTCGTCTGTGTTCCGCGGAGACGCCCTGTGTACACCGGCGAGTGTTGGGACAGCATCCGACAACCGCGCAGCTGGGGCCTCATCCGGATCAATCTGGCGCTGGATCATCAGAGTCCGTGTACCCCATACCGACTGAACTACTTCGTCAACTATTTGGGCATCTATTCACAAATCGCAGCTCCACCATTGCATGCGCTTATCACGAGTGAACCTGTGTTCTTAGCCTGTCGCCTAATGATCCTGAATAACATGCGAGATGCTCAAGGCTAAGAAGGGAGGAGTTGTGCCAGGAGCCACTTCGGGGAAACTCCGCAGACAAATAGTTCTCAACGAGAATGGCTCGGTGCGATGGAAGATAGTGCCCGAGGGCACCCCGGAGGTTCCGGCAATGCACCAGAGTGACGTGCGCTGCACCCTGGGGTCCTGGCCCTACATCGTGGTGGGGCATGACATGGGGCTGAGGCGCTGGGTACGTAGGCGCCCAGGCGGATGGGCGTTGGAGGATGCCACGAAGCCGTTGGAGGTCCTCCCACCGTTTGATCTGGAGGTGGACCGCCATTGGCCACGGCCCCTGTCTCCCTTCCGTGGGAACCGAGGTCCAAGGACCAAGGTCGTGGGCCGGTGTGGGCCACTGCTGAGGAGCTCTCGGAGGACCAGGAAGGTCATGGACCGTACACTGGCATCGTGGCCATCCCCAGTGTTCTCTCCGGTGCCCTCTGACGATGAGAAAGCCAATGGTGAGCTGGGAGGATCCGAGGTGGCAGCCGTGGGGTGTAACCCAGCAACCGAGGCCAAGAAGGAGTGGGATGATATGGTGGGGGATGAGACGTGGTACGATCCAGAGTATTGCCCGACGTCTCCTCCGTGTTCCCCACAGTATTGCCCGACGTCTCCTCCGTGTTCTCCACAGACCAAGAAGGAGATCAGGGAGATTCTGCTGAACTACGACCGTACACTCCTTGTGGCCGACAGCCCGACGTCTCCTCCGTACAGCCCGACGTCTCCTCCGTACAGCCCGACGTCTCCACCGTACAGCCCGACGTTCCCGGTGGTTGGACAGACGTCAACCACG
Source organism: Cymbomonas tetramitiformis (assembly GCA_001247695.2). Taxonomy (NCBI): domain Eukaryota; kingdom Viridiplantae; phylum Chlorophyta; class Pyramimonadophyceae; order Pyramimonadales; family Pyramimonadaceae; genus Cymbomonas; species Cymbomonas tetramitiformis. The sequence goes on from LGRX02011210.1 coordinate 20,314, forward strand.
ACTGTTCCTGACTCGAATCTGGAACCGGGTGACAATGTGCCTGCTCTCACGTGTACGGTTAAGAATTGTGTGAGGTGTGCTGCCGAAGGTACGAGCGCCGGTGAGCCGCAGCCGTCCGTTAAGGTGAAGTCGGAAGGATCGGATGGCTCTCAGGCGCCCGTGACCTTTGTGGATCTTTCGTCATCAGAGGAGGACAAAGATCTGGCACCACGTAGACTGCCTAAAGATCGACGTATTGAATGAAGGCAGATCGGGCAATAGAGAGCCCAGGGATGGTAATTGGCCGAGCAAACAAATATCGTGCAATGTGGTAGGAACGATAGATGTGCTGATCAATGATTGGCTAAGAATGACTTCTGTGTAGATTGGTTCTAGAATCATTGATCCCTGACAGCCGAATTCGAGAATGAATAAAGGGCTGAACCGACAACGTAGTCGGCAGTTTATTTCAGAGTAAAATTACGAGGACCTGCTGTCCGCATTTTCGATAACTATTGGTAATCTTTTCCTGCCCTAAAAGATCACAGCACTTTTGTAATATTCGTCCGTAAGCAAAGTTTGCCCTTGTTCAGCAGCAGCAGCAATAGCACCATCACCAGCAACAGTAGCAGCAGCAACAGCAGCAGCAGCAGCCTCTGCAGACGCTCAAGCAGTCCCTGCAGACGCTGCATCAGACCCGGGAGCAGCCCCTGCAGGGCATGTTGCAGCTCTAGCAGCAGCAGCCCCTGTAGACGCTCAAGCAGTCCCTGCAGACGCTGCATCAGACCCGGGAGCAGCCCCTGCAGGGCATGTTGCAGCTCCAGCAGCAGCAGCCCCTGCAGACGCTCAAGCAGTCCCTGCAGACGCCGCATCAGACCCGGGAGCAGCCCCTGCAGGGCATGTTGCAGCTCCAGCAGCAGCAGCCCCTGCAGACGCGCAAGCAGTCCCTGCAGACGCTGCATCAGACCCGGGAGCAGCCCCTGCAGGGCATGTTGCAGCTCCAGCAGCCCGAACAGCAGCTGCAGCCCTTGCCCGGATCTCATCAACCCCTGCAACAGCTCCAGCAAGCCCAACAGCAGGTCCAGACCCAGCCCCTGGAAATGCAGCCGCCGCAGCAGCAGCAGCAGCAGCCACAGCAGCAGCAACAGCAGCACCACCGCCACCAATATCAACAGCAGCCCCAGCAGATGAAGCAGACCGTATAGCAGCAGCAGGTGCAGGAGCCGCAGCAGCCTCAGCATCGGCCTCAGCATGCGCAGCGGCAATGGGGGCAGCAGCGGCGAAGGGGGTGCCTCAGGCAAGCCGGACGCTATTCCCCCAGGCCCCTGCAGGCATGCTGCTGCCTGCTGACTGGGAACGCAGGATGAAGGTGGATGGGTACGTCGTCGGCCACCTGGAGGATCCGGTCTCGGCAACGGACCTCCATACAGAATTTCGCGACTCCGTCAACGTGGAGGATGCTCAGCGAAACTTCAAGGAACTGACGTCGGTACCAGCAGGGAGTGCCACTATCAAGACCAAACTGGACCCGAAGCGTTTCATCAACGACCTCATGGAGGACTCCGCGATGAAGAAGAGGATGGTACGTCTTGGTGAGGATATCATCCGATTGACGCAGCGGTCCTTGCGGCGCAAGGGCCTGAAGGTGCGACAGGGGTCGATGGCCCACACAGCCCTGACGACGATCGGTGGGGCTGAAAGGCAGTCCAACCACTGCGACCTGGGGGCGTACGGTGTGCTCGTCGTCTTGACGAGCGATTATCATCAATTCCGGGTATATTCGGGAATAAGCCATGTGGTGGAGAACGACGAAGAGATGTCGAAGGTGGAGTCCGTCACCTTGCACCTCACGGAGAAGTTGGTGGTCTTCTTCGATGGGAGGTTGGTGCATGGGGCGGAGGAGTACAAGTGCGGCGGGCTGCCGCGTTATTCCGCCCACATCTACCTGGACGAGTTGGACGTGGAATTGCCGGAGAACACCACCTACCCGATGTTTGCGAAGTTCGGGTTGGATAAAAAATTATTGGCGTGGACTCCTCCCGGCTTCTACCAGCCCCCGCGATAAAGATCAGGACCCTGTGGGCGGAGGCGAAGCTGGAGCACCTGTTACCGGACAACTGCGCGGTGTTTGGTGGTAGCGAGAAAGACAACCTGCTCCTCCGGCACATCTTACGGTACGATCAGGGGTTTGGGCGGCTCATGATACATGAGAAATACCCTACCCTCTTATGGATTGCGGGCCCAATGAACAGGCCAACCTCTGCCAAGGTTGGCATGGTGATGTGGGTATATGGGCCGTGGCCGATAGTGGGGGACGTGTCGACGGAGCAGGCGGGGCCGCGCAAGGTGAGTTTGTTCACCCTGAGCAAGTTGAACAACAAGCCCAGGATCAATACCAGCGCCAAAACCGCCGAATACGAAAGGCGAGTGCAGCTGACCAGCTGGCTGGGCGAGGCAGTCGACGCCTTCCAGGTGGCGCTGCAGGCGGGAACGATCGGGAAGCTGAAGTATTACTCCGCGGTTAAGAAGGTGGGAGACATCTATGAGGGGGAGCTCAAGCCGTTCTACTGTCTTCCAGTTGCCCCCGCCACATCCGCCCCAACCGCCCTAACCCTCCCCGCCCCTTCCACCACTCCCACCGCTCGTGGCACTCGAAGACAGACTACATCTGCTGCTGCAGTGCTGCTGCTGCCCCAAGCGGGCGGGCTGCGAAAGCCAGCGGTGGGAGGGGGGATGCTGTGAGTGAGAAGACGAAGACCGTGGCATCGTCCAGAGGTGGGAAGGCGGGCAAGGGGAAGAGCGGGAGGCCGATGAAGAGGAAGGCTTCGCCTGAACCAGAACAGGCTTCTCCACCAGTCTCACGCATCTCCAAGCAACGCCGAAGCAACATGGGAGCTGATCGGGGTGGGAAGGAGACGTCCGCGGACATGGAGGAAGAGTGCGATGCGGAGATGGAGATGCCGTTGGATGAGCTGCAGGCCTTCTCCAGTGGGGGAACCTCAGGGTCCCCTGTGCCTCAGGCGCTGTTCGCTGAATTGGAGCCAACCCCCTTGCAGGGGTCGCAAACCATTTCAGCGGCGGCTGGTCTGGAACAACTGGGGCAGTTCGTGACAGGTGGGACGACGCCGATATCGTCCCTGGCGAGCAGCCACTTTCCGCAGGAGGAGCCCCAGCAGCGACAGCAGCACGTGCAGCAGCAACAACCGCAGCATTTGCAACATCCGCAGCAGCAGCAACAAGAACAGCAGGCACAGCAAATGCAGCCGCCGCCGCAGCAGCAGCCGCCGCCGCAGCAGCAGCCACAGCAGCAGACGCAGCAGCACCACCACCACCACCACCACCACCAACATCAACGGCCCTGCCAGCGAAGCAGCAACAGCAGCAGCAGCCAGGATTCCTGGGGCTGCAGCAGCAGCCGCCGGTCCACCAGGACCCTCAGGAAATGCGCTCAGCGCAACCCGTGCAGGAGGCGTCTGCGACCATCCAGGGGGAGGCAAGGTTGTCTGCACTACAAGTGCAGAAGCAGATCCTCAAGGCCGAGCTTGAGGTTGCCAAGCTCTCAGCAGAGCTAAAAGCATGCAAGGAGGGGGAAGGGGGGCAAGGTACCAGCGAAGAGGAGACTGTGGAAGGCCGAAGAGGCCGAGGGTTTGGAGCCTCCACATATGCTGCACCCCCATTGCGAACTTCTATGGGGGGAACCTTGGAATTTCCCAGGGTTCATGCCCCAGCAGGCAGGCGCACCTGGGTACATGCCGCCGACCGGCATGCTGCCCACCTACCCTGGAGGGTATGGCATGGCAGGCGGCTTTCCAGAGCCTCAGGGGGTCATGCTTTCCATGCAAGAGATGCAATATCTGAGTGCACAGTGGCAGGCAAGCCGGCAGGGGCCTGGAGGGCAGTATATGTCCCTCCATGAGTACACGAACTTCCATGGCCGGCACCCTCGGTAGGAGAAAGGACCCTTGTTTTTCAGTTTTTTATGTTTCATTTGTATTCCATTATGCTGATTACTTTCTAGTATTCACCGTGAATATGCTAGCTATGCAATCCACAGTGATATATCTCTCCCTTGGATGCTATGTGCGGTGTGCGCCTGATCTTCCTGGCATGCCAATTTTGGAACACCATACTTCCTAACCTGAAAAAAAAAACAAATAAAAACCACGGAAAAATGATATTACCATGTTCTTGCATGCACACATGCCGCGTCTAGCGTTAACACGTTCCTAACATACCTGAAACACAGATTTTTTCGCAGTTCCAAGCGGGGAAATAAAAAATTCAAGTTCTGAATTTTTTTGTTGCATCCGTAATGTTGCTAAAATGTGCGAACACAAATAAAACACGAAAAATCGTCCATTAAGGTCCATTACGCATTTTGGTGCACCTAATTTTGCGACGGCTCAGCGAGGTAGGCATGACTTGGTCTCTTTCATCAAGAATTTCTCTCCAAACTGAGAGTGGTAGTCCGGTGGCTTCAAGCCTGCGATTTGTAATCCTGGACTCCGGCAGGACATTAATGAACCATCTTGCTATCTTCTTTTGAGTGGCCCTCCAATCAAAAACCGGTTTTCGCTCATATTGGTTGCTGTCTATTCCTATGATGACTACATCCGAAAAGTCGTCTTTATAGCAACCACTTCCCGGCAATTTGTACGGTTCATCTCCGGTCGTCCAGTATCCGTGCGGAATAAAGGGGATGGTGTCCCGAGGAAACCTGAAAATGAGTTCATACCCTTTCGCAATCCACTTCTTTTGATTTTTTACGGCGGATAAGGGCAGAATCCATACACCGGTAAAGCCTGACGAGGTTTGAGCCGCACGTGCACCTAAATGCCGAAGTTTTCACAAGTGACGGCTGCTCGAGCTGCTTCAAAAATTCTTTGAATGTTGATGCTGTCTTCTTGCTAAGATAGAAACCGAGTGTGCCAAGCTTTTTCCTTGAGGACAGGAAGGAGTAAAGTTTTCTGCAGGCAATCAGAATGCCCGGTGCTGCTGTCACAAACTCTTACCTGACGTGTACGTCAGCCTACTCTTGTGACGTGTGACAAACACGTGGCACAGCACGCTGTGGCAGTCGAGCTGGTTGCGCCGGAGCTACGCCGGACGAGCTGGTGACAGAGACACACAGGCGCTGTGGTGACCGAGGAGACAGAGGACACGCAGACGCTGTGGTGACCTTGGAGACAGTGGACAGTGACACAGGTCTTATTGACGACATGTGACAAAGGCAGTGGTGACAAGACTCGTGCTAGAGTTGAGGTTCAGGTTGATACAAGTAGCGGCGCTACAGTTTTGTTAGAGTAGTAGACTCATTTTTGTTTTGCCTTCGCAAAGTGTCAAGAAAGCCTTGAATGCTGGATTGCTAAGACAGTAGCTGCTCAACAGTGGAACCTATTTACAGTGGTATATCTTTTTATCTTTTACAGTTGCCGTGGAACGCGCGCGTTATGCTACGTGTGTAAGCAGAATTGCATGTTATTTGTAATCTTTTTCAAAACAAAAATGCGTAGTCATTGAGGGACCTTTAATTAAAGAATTACGGTACTCAACGACAGCGACTTGGGCGACACATGCTGGGCCAGACGATGAACGGCGTGGTCACAGCGGGACACTTGGCGAGGCAAAATTAGTTAACTCGACACGAACTCCAGTAGCTATCTTTGCCTGTGTTGGAATTGGGACCTTGTGGAGCCAGTGTTGAAACACGGGCAAAGCTTGGTTTCAAGACCTTCAGTAGGAATCAGCCGGGAGCAGTTTCACTGCACCCGGAATTCCCAGGTACACTGCGGTTGGGCTACCTTTGGAGTTCGAGTTAACGGGCGGCAGCCACGGCATCATCACAGCCTGTGAGCTCAGACCGAGAGGAACGTCGGAAAAGAAGGGCTGACAACCAGCGTATTTCCCAGTTCTTCACGACGGGCGACGAGGAGCAACACCTCGAAGGAGGAGGTCACCATTCTGAAGGCGACGAGAGCATTCCTGAAGAGATCGAGGAGGAGTCGGAGACCGAACCTTTGTTAAATTGGGACAGCGACGAGGACGTCATGGACGACAGTCACAGTTATAGCAGCGGAAGCCTAAGTCGGCCTAATTTTTGGTACACTGGCAGCAAGGACGAGGATCGTGGCCAGTTCATACGAAAACTGGTGGCGTGGGTGGGCGAATTCGAGAGAGCTCACATGGCCAAGCTGAGGTCGAAGCTGAAGTCCGTGCAGATGGCGGGCCTGACTGATGCTCAGCGGGACAAAATCAGGAAGCAGCAGCCTGACTGGAGGACTCTGTGGGAGGCTCTGCCTTGGCTGCTGATGAACGACAAGGAGGAGAGCGTCGAGTCCGTGGCCTACAGCTACTTCATGGATGCCTTCGAGCAGGATGGAATCATGGCGTGCAGGATGGACCGCGTCCTCAAGGACACCAGACAGCATGGCAACACCAGGGGGGTTGTCATATATGGCAAACCTCCCTTCCACGAAATTGAGAGCGACGCTACGTGGTGCGTAGCGAGACCAGTGACCGCGAGTGATACCGAAGGGGAGGTCTCTAACGAGTACCTCACCGTCGGCATCTCACTGAAGGGTCTCATTGGCATGGACGGCACGGAAGACACTCAGTATTATTGGGCTCTGCGGGCGTTCGTGGCGGAGCTGGAGGAGAAGTTCCTGATGAAGGGCACCCAGGAGAAGAAGGAGCTGTTGGTCAGCCAACCACAGGCGGCTCACCAAGACGGCATCTCCTTCCTCAAGTCCTGCCAGAGGCGGCAGTTGCAGCAGCATGCGGGCAAAGCAGAAGCCACGTGGGAGGAGCTGAGGCAGGCCATCGAGGAGTGCATCAGCCTCCTGCGAATCAAGGTCTTTAAGACCAGGGTTGCAGAGCAGGCCCGAGCCCAGCATCCTCCACCAGGGAAGATCACCTGGAAGGACCTGGAGCTCATCGTCGGCGTTCAAGACAAAATGAAGAACGACGCCGAGTCGTGGATTCTCCAGTTCATACAGGAAATCACACGAAGGGCTGGGGACGTGTACGCCTGTTGGGAGGCGAAGCAGAATGGGATAGACTTGGTGGCACTCTGCAACACCATCAAGACCTTCGCCGCTGCCAAGGCACTTCGCGAGACTGAGCTGGCCGTTGGCAAGACCCCTGTTCAGGATGTTCAAGTAGAGGCTGCAACCGCCACTCCGACCAGGAAGACCAAGAGAGAGGTCAACCAGGCCGAGCAGCAGAGCAAGCGTGGCAAGGACTACAGTAACACGCCACCACCGTCTCCATCAGGCAGGAAGGAGGAGGGCAAGGCTTCGACGTACAAGGACTGCGTGGGTTGCTACATGGGTGGCAAGCATGCGGACAACCAGCGGCAGTGCTGGGTGTCGTCCAAGGACGCCAATGTACCCGAAGGTTTCCACCAGGGCCGGCTGAAGTCCCCGCATTCGAAGGAACGGGAGAACGCCCGGATGAGGATGTACAACATCATGTTCCGCTTCCCCTCTTCCGACTGGGGCATCACCGTGGCCGACTGGAAGAAGCTCACCGAGGAACAGAAGAACAGTGCTGTTCCGAAAGGCAAAGGGGCAGGCCAGCAGGCCAGCCTCGCTGAGGAGTTAACGGGCATGCAAGCACAAGTGCTCAGCGCACCATCCAGCAGAGCACCCAGCACAAACGGCAGCACACAGCACTTCTCCGACGACGACGACGAGCAGACGCTGACAGTGGATGTGGCGGAGAGACCCGTCTACATCATGGACGTCGAAGCCAACTGTGCCGGACAACCAGAAGGCTTGGGGGAAGCACTGCCGACACGTCACCTTCCTACTCCTGCTCATTTCAAGAAGGTTCAGTCTGAGAAGAAGCAGAAGGAGGCAATTGTGAAACGTGCAGATGACGGGGAGGCTTCATCGTCTGCGCTCGAGGAGGTGCGCTGTGCTGCGCCTGCGGTGGCCTTGGGGAGTACCCAGAAGATGACAGGCTTTCCAGTCAAGACTGCCGAGGAGTTTAACAAGGAGGCACGGGTGCCACTGGCGCCGCCTGCCGATAGCTTGGCCAGGAAATGCTACCTTCTGGCTCACTGCCTGAAAAGTGGCAGGACAGCGCTCAACCATATCATGGCCACCTTGAGCATGGAGGGAAGACTTCCTCCACCTAACCAAATCGAGACGCTGTTGGCCCTGGACGGGATAGAACAGCTCGTGGACGACCCGTCGGCACTTGCTGCAGCTGGTGCTGACCTGACTGAGTCAGATGACGACCTCACCGGTGACGAAGAAGGTAATGACATGCCTGGGATGTGCTCCGGCAGTGACGACGATGACGACGTCGCCCTGGAGGAAATGCCACCAGGTGAGGTGGAAGTCCGCCACGCAGGACGGCCTCTGGCAAGGGTTGCCCAGATGGGAGAACAACGAAGATGTGGAGAACACGAGGGTGTGCAGGTCTCGGAGGTCGCAGGCCAAGTCGAGGCAGGCACCATGGGAGCAAGCGCGTACGCTCAGCTCAAGGAAAGGATGAGCAGGAACGTCTCGGACGAGTTGCTGACCGACATGGCTCAAGTTCAGCCTGTCTGCAAGCTGCTGAACCGCACCTTGGAGGAAGGTATGGCGCTCATCAGCGCGTGGGGGGTGCTAATGCTGTATTGTGCCATACTGTACGACACCGGCGCCAACTGCAACATCATCCCAATCCGTCGAGTTCTAGAGCTTGGCCTTGCCATCTATGACGTGGCATCATCTGGAAGGGTCACTCGCTGTGATGGCACTCCGACGGAATTCTCCAAGTATTGCTACGTCGAGGTGGTGCTGGCCGCGGGCACACCTCACATGACTTTACACAGGCTGCATGCTTTCATCAGCTACGCCGCCAACACCACCTGGGACTTCCTGGTGGGCACTGGGCCCCTGAAGAACGCTCTCAGGATCACCTTGGACTTGTATCGAGGAACTGCCATCTCGGAAGCACCTCTTCTGCTGGGGATGAAGCAGAAGGTCATCCTGCCACTCATCGAGTTGAAGGCCCCTGCTGGTGGAGAACGCAAGAGGAACCGAGACCCCAGGGTGTGCTTGGCGTCGGAGATATTCGACCGCAACGCCACGCAGACCCACGTCATTGCCGACCTGGAGAAGGAGTCAGATGAGGACATCATATGGCAGGTGAACGTCGCGGAGAGGCCTTTGTTCGAGGAGGACGAGCGCAGACATTGTCCGGACCTCCCACAGGCGGAGGAGGCCAGGTCTCTGGAGGCCTACAAACAGAAGAGCAGAGGGCCATGGTCAGGGAGCATGTGTCATCTATGGGGTACGGACCCACGAGAATTCCGGGAACCTCCTGGCTCATGGGCAGAACAACGCCTGGTTGTGGACAGGCATGGGTGGGCGAGACTTTGCAGACTGGTGTCCGCAAGAGACAAGTCGTCACACTGTGATCAGCCGGGACCAGACATGACGCTTGTGTCGTTCGAGCGCTGCCATCAAGTGAGGTGGATCGCGGACAAAGACCTGCACTGGCCAGACTTCACTCAGGTGGATCAGGAGTGGGACCCACGTTTCAACTCTTGGTAGACGCTCGCGGACACAGGGCCTGGCAAAGAGAAGGTGGTGCCACCACACTGTCATTGGCTCCGGAACGACCATCCTGAGAACTGGGAGGTGATTCAGCAGTTGCAGGACGCGCTCGTGCACATCCAGAAGTTACCCTCTGGGCTCATGATGGGCACACTCATGTGGGACGCGGAGATGCGCACATTCGCTGTCTTGCCCAACTCCACCAGCAACACGATGGACATCGCCATCGCCGCCCTTAAGAGGGTTGGAGTGAACGATGATGGCATCCGGGAGGCGCTGGGGGACATACAAATCCCGGTATATTACGAGGAGAATAGTCAGTACCGGTACCAGTGTTTCAAATACTTGAACAACGTAGACCTCGTCGCTCTGAGGGCAGAACTCCGACTGGAGTGGGAATCCGTGGTACGAGCAGGGGAGAGTGATGCGCCTGCACTGATCCTGGTCAGGCCTACCGCGAAGAAGAACGGCAAGTGCTACCCAGTCACGGATGGTGGGGGTGGACCCGGCGTAGTGTACCGCGACCATCGCGCAGCCTACGAACACCTGGGCCTGGACATGGGCAGTGAAATGCTTGGAGCACAAACCAACCTGGCTCAGGCCTACCAGGTCTTGGAGAACCGTCCAGGTCGAAGAGACCCTGCTCGGCCAAGGGACGAGCGGGGAGTCACCCGAAACCCAGCCCCTCCACTGCTCACTCAACACCAGCAGAGGCCTGGGGACAGGCAGGAGCCAGGCGCTGGCTACGGAGGTGACCAACGTGAAAGGGCATTGGCAATGATGTCTGACGAGGAGTTCATTCAGCCACACCTAGTGAGGACGCTGCGGAATGACGCTATGAGAGTTCGCAGGGAGGAGTACGCTGCCTCGCAGGCGCCTGGCGCAGGCGCTGGCAAAACGGCAAGGAGGAGTGAGAGGACACCGTCACCACTGCCTTCACCACCCACAGTGCCCAGGACAGCTCGGCCTGTTGCTCCCATGGCATCTGAGGTGCCGGCATCACCTGTCGCTGGCAAGAGGGTTGTCCGCAGGACGACGAGGGAATTATCACCAACACCCTCACCGCCATCTTCCCCAACGTCAGAGCCATCAGCTGCCAGGAGCAGGCCGTTTGCTCCGGTGGAAAACAGCGCACGCACACCTAAGTACCACTGGCTCTCCATGGACGAGATGAAAGGACTCCTGTACGAGTCGCTGACGACCTTGTTCTACATCCGTTTCAGGCAAGGCACCGCAGTCCCCACTCTTGCCGACTCTCAGTTGAGGTTCTACCTGGCCAACTGCAACCCCACTCGCTCAGACGCCTTAGCAAAGGAGGCGAAGCAGAAGAGTCGTGTTCGGGCGTCCATTGCCCACGCACTCAGCAAGAGGCGCGTCGCTATTGGAGTTCAGACCAGGGCCAACGCCAACGCTGGCACATACCTGGAGGCTACGCTGCGCCCATTCTTTGACGACTTCGAATTCGAGGAGACTCATCTGCAGCGCTTCATCGAGAACTACAAGAGTGGAATCTCCGCTCGAACAGTTCTGGTGCTCGCAGTGAGGTCTGGAGAGCAAGGCAGGACCGTGCACTACATCTTCGACAACCAGTCTTACTACGACAGAGTCCACCGGGAGGCCACGCTGCCCGGGCACATCATGGTTTTCAAGCAGGCCTATCTCCAGGACCCGTGCCGCAAGTTCGACAGCCTGGAGTGGGTCCCAGTGAGCAATGCGTGCTCACACACGCAGAGCGCCATCAGCATGCTTCACCCACAGCTCTCTCTGCAGCCGGTGGATGGTGGGATTCCGTATCGTGGTCGCAGCGTCCAACGCTCCCACATCGACACAGACTGCCATGGCATGGACATTGATCCAACCAGCAACAGTACTCCAACCAGCCAAGGCCATCGATATCCTCTTGAAGGGGAGGAGGCACACGCTGATGAAGGAGCTAGCTACAGTGCCAGACTGAGCTATTACGATAGGAAGCTCAGACTGGCCAACCAGCGCGTCGCGAAGTTGGAGGCGGACAACAAGCGCGAGGTGGACAACCTCAGTTCATGTCTAGAGGTGAGCCAGGCCCAGGAGGAGGAGTTCAAACGGAGGATTGCAGGGCTGGAGCGGAGCAAGCGAGACGCCGAGTCCAAGGCATCCGAAGCCGAAGCCGAGACCAGGACAGTTTTGAGCAGCAAGCGCGCCGTCATGGACAACTCACGCGAGGAGCGGACGCAATTGACGACCAGAGCAATCGAAGCCGAGCAGGCTCTAGAGCTGGCCAAACTGCACATCCAAAGGGACAAACTGGAGCTCTGCATAGTGGAGAATAAACTGAGGCGACATCACGCCCTTCTTCTCGCTGTCTCCCTACCAACGGTACACGTTGTCACCAGCGCACAGAGACGCCATCGAGGAAGTTTTGACTGAGGAGAGACCAACTCTAGGCTCTGGTGCACCACCAAGCCCCGACGTCGACTCTATGTCAGGAGGACCGCCGACAGTGGCCAACAGCCCGCGGGTGCCGTGCAGTCCGCCCAGCTTCCCAGAGATGGAGACGGACTATCACTACGACGTCTTCTTTGCTGAGGCGCCATTGGCGCCGCCAGGCATGAATTACGAGGGAAGATATCGCATCGCGGAGGCACAACCGACCTTTGCGCCATCTGATGACGCGCCATTGGCAAACAGCCTCCTTGCGGTGCTCGCACAGCCGGCCGAGGCGCTCGACGACGAGACTTCACCGAGTGAGGCGCTCGACAGCTGGACGGAGATGCTAGCCATGTCCCCAAATACGTCTGTCAACGACGACGAGCAGGAGGCAGCGAGGGGGACACCTCGCAGAAGGTTGTCAAATGGAGGCCGTGCAGCCCGCAGTCCTGTCAGGCAACCTCGTTCTGACCACAGACGGTCGCCACGCAGGTCTTCTGAACGCCACCGTTCAGATGACAGGCGCGCCACTGACAGACATCGCGACCAGCCCTACTCACGACAAGACGCCCGGCGCAATCGCAGACAGCCTTTTTACGGAGACCGCGTGGGAACAGCCTCCACTCGGTCAAACCGACGATGAGCTGTGCCCACGGGCTGGGGGGACCTACTGACTTGGTCAGACAGTGGGTAAGGGGGGAGACCATCACGCTCCTGCTGAGCGCAATCATAGTGCACACAGTCCCGCTGCCACGCCCGGGAACACTGGTGGCCATTTGGGCTATGCTCGAGGCATGCAGGTGGCTGGCCGTCGTGTTGTTCGACTACGCGGTCAATATTGTTTACAAGGGGTGTGCCCGTGCCATGGCGCGCGTGGCGTGGACCCACAGGACCTGGAGTAAGCACGAACGCTTCACTCTTCGCTGGATGGCTTCCGCCATCCTCTACTGGGCATCTATGCTGATGTGTGCAGTTTGGAGGGTGGTGGGGTTCCACCATCAGACGTGGGCCACGTGGCACGTGGTCCCGCTCAGGATTATCATCGCCAACGCAGGCTGGTGGTGGAAACCATACTCATGTGGACTGGCGATATGCTTCGCCCTCTCGGTTGCACTGGCGCACGTCATGAACGTCGCAGGGCACAGCTGGCTCTCTAAGCACAGCACTACATCAACGGTGGTTGGCACGCTGTGTCATGTGGCCACGAACGCACACGCAGGTGTAAGCTACGCGCCTCGTCGACTGCGAAAGCCGCGGTTCGCACTCCGCCTGCAGCACCAGCAGATGCTCGCTTGGCGCTACCAAGTCGCGCACATATGCTACGTGGCTATGGCCATCGGCTGCTGCGTGTTCATGGCAGCAGGTGGACAACTCCTCTGGATGCACAGGGGGTGGAAGACAGTGGTATGCATGCTAGCGGCGAGTCCACCTACTCGACCGACGAATGCAGGCAGAATTTTGCGACTTTTCGTGTTGCTGATTGGAGCGCTGTTACTTTCAGTGACGGTCTCTCAGCCAACTTCCCATGTGATGCGCATGGACTCCGTGGCGCCAGTTCAGCCTCCGGGCACAGCTGGGTCGACGTGGGACGCTCAGCAGCAGTCTCGACAGTGGGAACCGGGCTGGGAGTGCTTCGCAGCAGAAGAGGTGCTACCTCACACAGTCCTGGATGAGCTTCAGCCCGGGGGCAAAACCACAGTCACCAGGGATGAAGGGTCGTGGTTGGACACAGAGCTTAACGCAACCTTCGGGGGACACCCTGAGTTCACCGAGGAGCACTGGGAGGAGATGCGCGCGATACTCAGGAGGTGCAAGGACTGCATCGCGAACAAGCCGCAGGACATCAAAGGTTACCATGGCAACGCTACTCACAACACCTTCGCCATCCCGTTCAAGGACGAGTCCAAGGTTTCCTATCAAAGGCCCCGGAAGTACAGCCCGGGTGAGCAGGAGATCATCGACATCCACTGCAAGGAACTTCTGGAGTACGGCTTCATCGAGCCCGCCTCACAGCACTGTAGGCACGCTAGCAACGTGGTTGTGGCAGGCAAGAAGGATCACGTCACGGGTCTGTGGACGCAGACCCGTTTCTGTGTCGACCTGAGGTCAACGAACCGACTTTCACTGAAGGACAACACGTTACCTCACCGACCAGAAGATATGTACCAGAAGGTGGCCAAGGCCAAGTTCAAGACGACGCTTGACGCTACCAAAGCCTTTCACCAGATACCGATGGCAACAGAGGAGGACCGTGACAAGACCGCCTTCTGGTGGGGCAACCAGCTCTACCGCTACACCTCGATGCCTTTCGGCGCAGCCGGCGCCACAGCGGCGTTCATCAGGGCCATGGACTACGAGCTGAGAGCCTTCACCCACTGTACGGTCACGTACGTGGACGACATCGTGATCTACTCGGACACCGCAGAGCAACATCTGAAGGATGTGGAGGCAGTGCTGCGCACACTTGGCGATGCCGGTATCAGACTTCACTCGGGGAAGTCCACCTTTGGGGCCAGCACTGTGGACTTCTTAGGCTTCCGAATTGGGCACAACACCATCGGGGCACAGGAGGCCAAGTGCAAAGCCATTCAGGACCTGCCGAGGCCAGAGGACAAGACGGGTCTACGATCCATCTTGGGCATGATGAACTACTACAAGGGCCTGGTGGGCGAACCTGGAGGACCGAACTATTCAGAGCTGGCACGGCCTCTCAACGACTTACTCAAGAAGGAGGTCATGGACATCAAAGGCTCGTGGGGAAGGGACCAGGACGAGTCCCTGCAACGGCTGAAGGACGCCCTGTGCTCAGGGAGGTGCCTCAGACCCATCGACTACACCAAGCCCATCTTCCTTTACACTGATTGGAGCAACCATGGCATCGGTGCGGTGTTGGGACAGAAGGACGAGGAGGGGGTGGAGCACATCTGTGTGGCCATCAGCCGCTCTCTGGGGAAGACCGAGAAGCAGTACGCCAGCTTCCAAGGTGAGATGCTTGCAGCAGTGTGGGCAGTGCGCACGCTGCGCCAATATCTACACGGAGTGCACTTCACGTTGGTCACTGACCACTCGCCGCTCACCACGCTCATGGAGAAAGCTGACCTTCAGGGCCAGCACTTGCGCTGGGCAATCAGCTTGCAGGAGTTCGACTTCTCGGTGCAGTATCGCCCTGGGCCCAAGAACGAGAATGCAGACGTGCCGTCACGGTACCCTCTACCCACTACGGAGGACGAGACGGGGGCCAGGCTGGACCGAGCAGACGGAGACCCAGTAGAGGCCAGCGTCACCGAGCTGTACAGCCGGAGCTTCTGTGATCAGGTCTGCATGCTGCTGGCAGAGGATCCACCGCTGGGGGAGGTAGCAAGACCAGAGACGCAGATGGCCAACTACTGCAAACTCGAGGCTATGGACCAGCTTGGCACTGGGCCAGTGCAGCGCCTTTTTGACGTGCATCACCGTGAGGAGCTGGAGATCAACGTGGGAGTACTGTTTGACACTGACCATCCTGAGCCCGTCAAGGACTCAGAGAGGTTGTCACGAGCAGCCTGGAAGGCACTGAGCACGCTACGCCCAGTAAGGGGAGCTCATGGCAGTGGGACTCCTGCGGAGTACTACCAGGAGACAATTGAGCAGGGCACTCTGCAGGTGCCCAAGAAGGTAGACACGCGGGTCGTCGACGCAGATTTCTACCGTGAGGCCAGAGAGGAAGGAGTCACCTGCTACGAGCCTTGTGGAGGACTGTGTGCTGGACTCGAGATGTTGTTGCGCAATGGAGTCAAAGTGAACACTTACCTCTACCAGGATATCTCCATGGTCAGCCAAGCAGTGGCCAGGGCGCGGTGTCTGTCACTTCAGCATCGATACCCACACCTGTTGGCACCTGGAGCGATCAAGCTGGAGCAGCTGCCACCGAACCTTGAGCACGTCACAGCTCAGAACCTCGTGGACGCAGGAGCCCAATCTGGCGAGAGATGGGTCATGGTTTGTGGGTTCCCCTGCCAAGACCTTTCTCCGGCTGGCAAGCTGGCAGGCTTGGGAGGCAGGCACAGCAAGCTATTCTACGAGACCGTCAGGGTGTTGTCAGTGCTGCAACAGCTCTAGGCGCAGAAGCCACCAGGGTACATTCTGGAGAACGTGTCCCCGCTGGCACACAAGCCAGGGACAAGAATCAGAGACGAGGTCTTTCCTCACATCATCGGCATGGTGGGACACCCAGTGTCCTTTGACGCAGCTCAAGCTGGCTCGTACGCACACCGACTCCGAGCCTACTGGAGCAACCTGTTTCAGAATGACCAGTTCAACGCAGTTATGAGCAAGGTGGAGAGACCAGCAGGCCGCAAGGTCTTGGACATCCTTCACGCAGGGTGGCAGCCCAGGGAAGTCACTACCAGTGACAGCCCACCACACTACAGGGCCAATATCATGGGGGAGCCGATGCGTGCGCTGCCCACCATCATGGCGACGCAGAACTCGTTCGCATTCCGGGCCCCAAGGATGGGCTCCTTGCTCAGCACAACCAAAGGGGAAGTGTCAGCTCGAGAAGTTAATCTGGAAGAGAAGTCTCGTGCCATGGGGTACAATGTGCATGAGTTGCGCATGACTGACGACGTGGACGAGGTCAAGCTGGCGCAGGTCTTGGGACTGGCTATGGACCGCAGGGCCATGGAGCTGTTGTACTCAGTGGCAGAAGCTAGTCGACGGGGGCTGCCTTACAGCCAAGAGGATCATTCGAAGGTCGTGGCATGCAAGCGCGACCCAGAACCAGAAGCACCGGCCCAGGAGTCACTCCAGGCCTCGGCAGCTGAGTGGATTTCCAGGTCGAGCAGCTACACCAAGCAGCTAGCGGAAGGCATCAGCCATGAGGACTGGGAGAGGAAGCTGCAACAGATGTGCGCGCAGGGGCACAAGGGCAGTAGGGCACCCAAGGCTTGGGTGCCCGGGTGGTCGTCCCACGCAAGAAGAGCTGGCAGAAGGGAGCGCAGCTGGAGTCCTACGGTGTGGCGAGGTACAAGGCCCTCCACGGCAGCAGATTCACTGCAGCAAAAGGGGGCGCAGCAGGGCATGGCGCAGGGACACTGGAACCTGCTTGGAAGCCAGCTGCACGGGAAAAGCCCATGAGACTCCCCACGCTGGATGACACAGCCAGGCTCACTGAGTTGATGGCCAGCATGGCACAGCAGGAGGCTCAACGTGAGGACCACCGGGACATCCACGACGACGAGTGGACCCTCTCCTGGCTCAGGTCCAAAGGCACAGTTGAGCTGCCCGACCACGTCAACGGACAAAGAGTCAGGAAGAGAGCTTCGCGCCATCGCTGGGACGAGGCCACGGATGAGATTTACATGATCACGCTGGCTGGCAAGGAACTGAGGGTACCTAAGCCAGGTGACCGTCTTCAGCTGGTGAAGGAGTACCACGCCAGAACAGGCCACTGGGGCATCAGACGCACTCTGAACCTCCTGTGGCAACGCAACTGGTGGGCCGACATACGCAAGGACGTGGTAGCAGTGGTCACACAATGTGAAACCTGTCAGGGGGTGAAGACCCACTACGCACGGGAGGAGGCCAAGCTGAGTCCACTCGAGATCAAGTCCTTCATGTATAGATGGTCACTAGACCTCGCGAGGCCCACGGTGAAAACGACGAAGGCTGGCAACAACCGAGTGCTCATCATGGTCGAGCACTACAGCAGGTTCGCCATCTGCGTGCCAATCCCCAACAAGGAGGCAGCCACCGTGGCCAACGCGTTCAGACAGCACGTGCTGGCTGTGTTTGGCGCACCAGCCGAATGCCTGGTGGACGGGGGTGCGGAGTTCGAGGGGGAGTTCGAAGACCTCTGCAAACAGTGTATGATAGACCGTCGGGTGACGTCACCCGATTCACCAGAAGGCAACGGGCTTACTGAGAGGGTGGTCAAGACCATCAAGTTCTGTTTCAAGAAGATGGCCCTGGAGAAGGGGCTAAACTGGGAATGGGATGAGTTGTTATGGTCTCTCTCGCTCGGCTACAACGCAGCCAGGCAGCAGTCGACGCAGGTGTCGCCCTTCAATCTGTTGTTCGCGCAAGAAGCAGCGGTGCCACCAGACCTGAAGGGAAAACCACCCATGGACTTCGACAGTGACATCCTCGATGACAATGACGCACGCGTCAAGGAGTTGCTGAGCAGGGCGCTGATGGTCAAGAGGATGATGGTCCACGCTGGATGCAGTCTCGAGGTGGCTCAGCACAGAGACACTCTCAACTACGAGAGCAGGAGAGGTGGAGGTCATGCACCCAAACCTCATCTGTTCAAGGCAGGTGACTTCGTGTACATCAGGCAGAAGCCGAGGACAGGGATGGAGGTCGCGACCAAGCCTGCCATTCTCAAGCTGATCAGCGTTCAGAGGAATGGGGTTGTAACGCTAGAGGACAGCACGAGGCTCAGGGAGAAGAGTGCTCGGTGCAAAACATAGCACCATGCCATCTGCAGGTGAAGGACCAGTACGACTGTAGTCGTGCAGTTCCTAGCAAACACCTCCCGTGTGAAATGTGCAAGAGGACGGATGGAGAAGCTTCAATGCTGTTGTGCGACGCGTGCAACCGGGGCTACCATATCTGGTGTCTCACGCCAGCTTTGAAACACGTGCCTGACGGCGATTGGCTGTGCCCGAAGTGCCCGAACACAGAAGCTGAGGTTGCCGCTGCCGAGGTGGAGGTGCATAGCCTGGTGGACAAGATGGGGGAAATGGAGCTGCGCATCAAGGAGAGGCTGGTCTCAGGAGACAGGCTGCTGGCAGCAGACGTGGGCCCTAAGAGGATTGTGAAGAAGGGTGCTGGCCAACCATGGCAGGCATCCACGAAGGAGCAGCTGGCATCAGACGAGGGCAGCATGGGAGACCTGCAGGACCATATCAAGTGGGAGGACCAGGGGATGCTTACAGAGGCAGTCAGGAAGCTGATGCCGGGACACTGGCATGAGGGTCATCGGACCATCTTGAGCCGCAAGTGTGCTGAGCAGATGGCCAGGGCTAGGGAACTTCGCCACGCAGCAAAGGTTCCAGCAATGTTGGAAGAGGAGGTCGAGAAGCGCGGTGACGTTTCGAAGATGAACAGAGTGCAGGTCAAGAACGCCAGTGCTCTATATTGGGGACTGGAGTTGGTAATGACAGGACCACAGGAGGTGAAGCGCCTAGCTGTGGAGCTGGACTGGTCGAGCTTGCGCAAGGCTTGGGACCCATGGGCTGGCACAGGTGTGATCAGCAAAGTAATGAGGCAGGAGTGGGAACATCTCAGTTTCATGAACAACGACTGGAACCCTCAGCTGGGTTGGCCCGAGGCACGCAACGCCTTACAGCCAGGCAACTATCGCGCCTGGAGGGAGAAGTATGGTGCTTGTGACGCCATTGTGACCTCACCATGGTTCGCAGTGTTGGACATCGCGTTGCCGCTTGCCGTACTAGCTAGCAGGAAGGTGGCTTGTGTGCACGTGCCGTCTCACTACATGACGGACATGACCGAGAGCAGGGCGAAGTACTTCCGCCACCTCAGCCACGCTGGACGACTTCACGTAATTGGCCATCTTGAGCATGGACCAATTGGACGCAGATGCATGTGGGTGTTGGTCTTCAAGAACCCGCTGCTGAGGGCGCAGATGTTGCGAGGAGGGGAGTCCAGTGGTGTGGCTATGTTCACCTTCAGTATGGGCAGGTTTGCAGCTGATAGAGAAACGACAGAGTGTGCAGAGTAGGCGCAAGCCCATTTCTTTGTCTGTGCTAACGGCAGTAGCTACAGATGGGGGATGTTGGAAATTTAGGCTTGCAGGCCAGGGAACACGTGGTCGAACAAGAGGAAAAAACTTTCGGTGTACATATACCTAGTCAGAGACCAGAGTGTGACTCGCAGTCGTGGGCAAGCCTGAGCTATTACCGTGTGTAGTTCAGCAATATCATATTCGTTCGTACGTTCGGAACCATAGAAGACACGCTGTGCACGTGTTCGCGACAGCTGTCACAAACTCTTACCTGACGTGTACGTCAGCCTACTCTTGTGACGTGTGACAAACACGTGGCACAGCACGCTGTGGCAGTCGAGCTGGTTGCGCCGGAGCTACGCCGGACGAGCTGGTGACAGAGACACACAGGCGCTGTGGTGACCGAGGAGACAGAGGACACGCAGACGCTGTGGTGACCTTGGAGACAGTGGACAGTGACACAGGTATTATTGACGACATGTGACAGAGGCAGTGGTGACAAGACTCGTGCTAGAGTTGAGGTTCAGGTTGATACAAGTAGCGGCGCTACAGTTTTGTTAGAGTAGTAGACTCATTTTTGTTTTGCCTTCGCAAAGTGTCAAGAAAGCCTTGAATGCTGGATTGCTAAGACAGTAGCTGCTCAACAGTGGAACCTATTTACAGTGGTATATCTTTTTATCTTTTACAGTTGCCGTGGAACGCGCGCATTATGCTACGTGTGTAAGCAGAATTGCATGTTATTTGTAATCTTTTTCATGTTGGAAATTTAGGCTTGCAGGCCAGGGAACACGTGGTCGAACAAGAGGAAAAAACTTTAAAAATTAAGGTGTACATATACCTAGTCAGAGACCAGAGTGTGACTCGCAGTCGTGGGCAAGCCTGAGCTATTACCGTGTGTAGTTCAGCAATATCATATTCGTTCGTACGTTCGGAACCATAGAAGACACGCTGTGCACGTGTTCGCGACACTGCCACCGGAAAAGAAACTAGCTTTCCTGCGATCTTCTCCAGGTCCCTTATACTGATCAACGGTGATGACTTCAGATCGCATACAAGTGACCGAAACTTATCCCATTTTATCGTGGGGATGAAAAATTTCTCCTCCGCAAGATTAATTTCAATGCCCCGAGCCATGTGAATGAGAGGGAGGCCACAAAATCGGTTTTACCCAGGTGAATGAAATACCCTGCTGCCGTCATACAAGAAGACACAACGAAGCTCGAAATCGCTGCTCTATCCTTTCTAGAAAGGTTCGAGGCTCCCACGGGGGCTGGACTTCCCGCGTTGTCGTCAATGTAAAAGAGATAAGGGATCCCCAGGCGGCGAATAAAACCTGCAAATTATCCTGCAAAAGCACTGTAAACGATTGGCCAATTTCCAACCAGAATTGAGCACTGTGTAGACATAGTAAACACCATCCCACAAGAATCCCATGAACTGTTGGGATTCCTCCGTAATTCTGACGTGGAAAAATCCGTTTGCCTGATCCATAATCCAAGCTGGGTCACCCCTCTCGAGGACTTGCGGGAGCATTGAGACTGACTCGTAAGTAAATGGCATGTCCTTGCACCACAGGTTAAGGAACCTTGCGTCGTTAATTTTCCTCGGCTTATTCGGTGCCACCCCTACCGGCATCACCAAGTGAGGGGGCTGACATTCCCCCTCCTGGCCCCAGATTCTGATAGCACCCCATTTGAGCTCATCCTGAATTTTGCACGAGACCCATTCGGCCAGGTCATCTGGGATCACATGATTAGAAAAGTGCTTTCTCGGAGGAATGTCCGAGCTGTAATTACGTCCTTCGAACTCTCCTGAGAAGTGCTGGAAAAAATCTTTGATGGCGACACCTTCACGAGACCATTTTCTGACCAGCATTCCCATTTCCGACGACGTTGTAATGTTATTCCAAAACGAGGCACAAGCATGCATAGTGCCTACTTTGACATCCTCCGGGTTTCTCACTGGAGCCGAGAAGGGGTCTGGTACTACTTGGCCACTCAGGGCCTCCAAAACCGCCGGGGTTGATTGCTGGGTCTCAATAGGGACATGCACCCCTGCGGAGGTTAGCAACGAACGAGCACTGCTGAAGTCCTTTACTGCTACTGATACAAAAAGGAGTGGGTCGTTCAGGCCCGTAGAGGCTGTTGCCGCAGAATCTAAAGCGAAATTGGCAAGGCCGTCTGCAGTTTTGTTAAAGTCTCTCTATTTACGTGTTTGAACACGAAGGCACAGTCCGGGCGCAGAGCCATATGAGCTTTACCGATGATCAATAATGCTTCAAGTTCTTTCGAAATAATTCTTTTGGATCCTGAAAATGCTGAAATGACCAGCTCTGAATCACCTACGATAGCAGCACTAGTAAAATTCCATTCGACGGCCCTCTGTATGGCAATGACTGCCCCCGTGAATTCTGCAAAGTTATTTGTTTTTGCCCCCAGGCATCCAAAGTCTTTTGTGAGTAAGCAACCATCCTTTGAACAGTATGCAACCCCGAAGGAGGTTTGTCTGAAATCCGGGGAGGCATTAAATCGGGATGCTCCGTCGAAAAAGAAACGCCCCCCCGAGGGTGGTGGTGTTACTCCTGGTCCCTGAAATCAGAAAACCCATCCATACCCCAAGGCAGTCCTTTAAGGATCTGCCTCTCGAAAATCGCACCCCAGTGTTCACTGGGCCCAGACTCTTGTGGAGGAGGATGGACGATTTTCGAGCCTGGACGATCCCGGTGTTCTACTCCTGGAGAGTAAATCACCCATCACGACTAGAACTCTGTAACGTCCGCTCAAAGAAAGATAAGAAAACGGATAATACATGTCTCAACTCAAAGATATGATAAATGTTCCGATTAGAAGTATGGAACGAATTTCACTGAATGGCATGATAAATATAACAATGGTTATTCCCCAAATAAGAGCTGTAATAATGTGCATAGATAACTAACAGCCAATGTTTCTATATTGGGTGTGCAATCAGTCCGATCACTGAGAGTGTAAACGAAAGCAAGTAAGACTAATGTACAGGCAGATGTTCCACATCGTTTGCTCTAAAGCTAAAAGATCACTGTTGTGCTGGACCTGGCAGTTGAAGAGGAGCCGGACCCTCCTTCTGCAGTTGACCATTTCTATTATCCTGTTTGGGACGTCTATCGACCCATGCATTATTGACCGATCCATCTTTGTTCAGGGCATACGGAGACTTGCAGTCACGCAGCTGATGTGCACCCTGGCACTTCGGGCATTTCGTAGAGGCATCATCCTGCCTCACATCGGGCTTGTTGCTGGAACGTGTACCAGCCAGGGAGGCTTTCTTGGACTGTGTCTTGATGAACAGCTGCAATTCTGACTCATGAGCATCATCCTTTTCACATTCAGGGACCGTAGTCCTGACCTGTTGGTGTGCAAACAGGGCCACATAGTTCTCCGGCATGGAAGAGTCTCTGGTGCCTCCAGATAGCTCCCTCTCAATCAATGTGGCCAGGGAATACACTGATTCGGCTGTGGCCGGCTCCCGGGTGTTGCCCCCCGGCAGACCAAAAGCTGCTGCCACCTATCTCATCGTCTTCGACACCTCAGACACTGCCTTGCCCGGGGCCAGGCACCACTCCAACAGCTCACTCCGTAGGCGGTGAGCCTTCAACCAGTTGGAGACTCCCTTCGTCTCCTCCTGCATTGACTTCTGAAGGACAGAGTCAACATACGTCTGGATGTCGAAAGCAGCCGGGATAGTAGCGTGCTGAGGATCCGGCATGGCCTGCTGGTGATGGCCACAAACACTTCCATAATCGTTACTTGAGGTCATAGACAATTTCACACAACGTCCTCTGCCTCGGTGCATACGAGCAAAATAATTGTTGGCAGCAATAAAATCTCCTCAATCCAATGTTCGTGATGCACATGATGCAATATTCGTGCATAATCTGGGACAGCATAGCAAACAAAATGCCCGTACCTACGGGATCTTAACTAGCAAACAATCATCGTACAGTGAAAACTAAGATGTTAAAATAATGACAACATATGATAACGAAACTGTTCATAGAAAAATCCAGCAGTATTACTTTGGCAAAGTCACAAGCAATATAAAACAGTTAACCCGATTTGTGCGTGATCCTATCAGTACCGAATGAGTAACGCTCGACCAACAAATTTGTCCTACAAAGGGGACATGTGACTCTGAATACCGAAAGAGCCATCATTGGGGAAGGCTCCGACCCTGGCTGCTGCAATCTGAAGATAAGTCCTACGGACCGGACAGTTTCGGCACCATCTATCGAAGCATTTGACATGCATGCAATGGCCACGTGCAGTTCTAAGATACGGAGCATTAATCAGTGTGTCCATGCAGCAGCAGCAATCGTCGTCCCCCGTAGAAGCTAAGACTAATTTTGTAATCACTACCTCTTCTTCTTCCTGTCACATGATGTACCCCGAAGGTCAACCGGCACGGTGTACAACATCAGCAAAAATCAAGGACACATTGGGATTAAATACCCAATGAATAACCCCCAAGGGGTTCAATTTCAAGAAAAACAAAACTCTTCCAAGAAGGGTACCTCACAGTTAGAGGGTTTCAAGATTTGAATAATAACTCAAACGGGCATTCCCGCAGCCATTGTCAAAACGGTTCACCGGAACCGGACAAAATTAAAAAAACAGCAATTCAAGAAAAAACGGGCATACCCGCTCAAGCAACCTCAGCAAAGACAATTCATTTTACCTTCAAAATAATTCGTTTGGACGGGGAATTTTCCAAGACGAAAACTTTGCAAGAATTGCCAATGAAAAAATTATGAGACGCAGCCCCGAACTTACCGTAGGACAAGGCCAAAGGAGAAAGATTCAATATCGTATCCTTTGCTGAGTCATTGACAAGGAGAAAAAAGGCAGATTACTTTTTCTATAAAACGGAAAATTAAGGACGGGGACGGGGAAAAAAAACAAGGGGAAGAGATAGGAAAAGGAGGGTGAGAAAAAACCTGAGGTTGCTGAAGGCCTCCGGAGGAGTTTAAGCCCGTGAAGATAGTCGGTGCCGGGCCCGCTGACGGAGGTGGTGCAACCACTGCCGCCGGAGCGGACCCGCCGTGTGAAGGATCGCGGAGTCTCGGCGGGGTAAAGCCCGGTGGGAAGGACGGTGTTGGGGATGGGGTTGATTGGGCTGCACGGCCTGCTGCCTGCGGAGCCTGCGAATAAAACGCAGCACCTGCAGCTGCTGGTCGGGAGGTAGCAGTACCTTCCCCGACACCCGCACGGGCACCCAGATTCGCGGGGACGTCCCCCATTGGAACCACAGAAAGGTTTGGAACGGGATGGCCCGGCTCCGAAACCAGCGGAGGCAGGTTCTGCACCGTAGGATGACGTGAGAGACTAGAGTGAATATTTCTGCAAGCCTCCAGTCTCCGTATGAGAGACGCCCGAGGACCAATCAGTCTGAGTCCGTCCACCTTTCCACAAAGTTCACGTATTTGCTCAGACGTGAAGACGTCCGATTGCAGGGTCTCAACGTCCGGCAAGATATCGAAGTTGACTCCGTTGAAGGCAGCGATGAGCTGCTGAAATAAAGTCGGCCCTTGGCGGCCGCGGAGGAATTTCCCCCGACAGGGGCTGTACTTCACGAAGCTCGGCCTGTGCTTCGCCAACATCAGACACCGTAGAAGTTCTCCGCGCAACATTCCTCTCCCTCACCGGTGACGTCGGGGACGGACGAGGGGGCGGCGAAGAGTCGTCCGGACTGCAGGCAACATCAAAGGTGACGTCCTGGGCGACAGCATTCTGCTCGGCGGCAGCGGCAAAGTCCGGGACTGCCAGAGTCACGTCGGAGTCCTCTTCGGACTCGTCGAGGCCGATATCTCGAAGGATTCCTCGGGGCATCTCCCGGGAAGGACTCCGAGCAAAAGGAGAGGCAGGCGCATTAGCGCCTTCAGGCGAGGTCGGCTCAGGCTCGGGTACATCAGCCGGTAGCAGAGGAGAGCTAGCCCGGAATGCAGAGCCACGCGCGGACCTGCGCACGCGAGTTGATTGGGAACGCAAACTCATGATTAAAGAGGGAAATTTTGCAATGAAAAAGCAGGAGAAAGCGTAGAGTTCGTCAGCAGGCAGGAAAAGTGAATGATTTCATGCACTTTTCCGCTACTTAAAAGCGGCACCTTGGGAACCGAGTGGACGGTTTCTAACAAACTGGAGATGAACAGTCACGGAGATCTCCTCGACTTCCGTAGTCGATCCGACTTCAGGAGACGATCTGCGGTCCTTGACGAGGTGTCATCGCCGCGGCGAGAAATCTGGGGGGACCAACAGCTAAGCTAGCGGGCCCGAAGGGTCAAAAAAATGCCCGCCGCAGGGACATTTTTTGAAAAAGAGGAATATTCCTTTCCAAAAATCCATCACTCTTAAGGGGAAATTAAAAGGTACAGGCCCTTAACACTATATTGACGGATTCGTTTTCAGCAGTATGAGATCAGTATGAGTGCGGAAACCGCGATAACTTCTACGCTAGTCAACTACTTGCGATGTATGAAGTATCGGTATCCATATTTATGACTTGAGCAAGGTCGCTCAGCCGACCAAAGGCCATCAAACTCAATTTATCGAGCAAAACACTTACTGGAAAGTGCAGGGGTGCTCTGCTGACAGGTGCCAAAAGTATGCTCTATGGAAAGTGCTCTAAAAGCTTTAAATTAAGGATATGCTACTTTCTTCCAATTATATGCATCATGATACATCATTGCCCACTCATACCATCAAGCCGGTAGTGGTGTCATGTTCATGGCGCATGCCCGAAAGTGCCCGCAGCAACCGTTCAACACGATTTCCTTAAGTATTGTGAGGGTGGGTCACATATACTCATGTGTACACATACGATGTGAATGATAACGAGGTGCTATGTCATCCACCTAGTTTCATAATATAATCTATGCGAAAATCGTGGCAAATGGATGTCTACAACTTTAGTTATCGTCGAAAACGTGAAAACGAGATCCTGGAAAACAGGATCAGTATTAGCAGTATGGCAATCCGTCAAAATAGTGTTAAGAGAGTATTCCCTAGAGGTTGAAAGTGGGTTTCTTGGGGGGCGGATTGGGGGTGGGCGGTACGAAGTAGCGGTGAGATGGAATATTGGGGCGGGTGAGATGGAATACTGGGGCGGGGCGGGTGACGAGATGGAATACTGGGGCGGGGCGGGTGACGAGATGGAATATTAGCGGGGCGGTGAGATGGACGGGGCGGGTGGGTGACGAGATGGAATATTAGGGCGGGGCGGGTGAGATGGAACATTGGGGCGGGGCGGGTGAGATGGAATATTGGGTTGGCCGAGCCAATCTTTTTTAAATCACCTATATTTCTTGACCCATTTTTCGGGGATGCACCCATTATTTTTTGCCCTTTTTCAGGATGCCTAAAATTTGATGAATTTTCCCCCCTTTTTCGGAGCCGTTGCACAAGAGGCAGCATGCTCAGGCCCGAAGCTCGAAGGGACACGGGAGAATTCTTAGTTTCCTAGATTCCTACCGTAGAACAATGCAGAATCACTGTCGTCCAGGCTGTCGTCTGAGTTCTGAGGTCTGACACACTAAGGGACGTCCAACGAGCCACCGGTAGCTAAGGATTTATTACCGGTAGCTACCGACGCCGCGTCGGATTTTGAGAACACTGGCCCCTCCCTTCGCGTGTACCTATCAATTGCAGGCGTTATCGCGTAGACCTATCGTGGCTGCATGTCATGCCGGTATGCCACCCCACCAGCCATCACCCCTCCCACTACTTTTACAAAGCAGAAAGCTCCTAGAAAGTATTTAGATGGGTCACACGCCCTCGTGTCTCAAGGGAATCGCTCCTCAGCCTCCTTCCAGATGAGCCACCCTGCATGCCACAGATCCCTCTCAGAACCCCCTCGGACCCCTATGGTTCATACCTCAACAATCTTCACAACGTTTACTGGAATATCCCTATCGCATATCCCTCAGAATATATATACACAGTGAAAGGTAAACGAACCGCTGTCGATATATATGATATGATAAAAAGCAAAGAACCGCAAACCGTAAACCCTAATATAGGGTGTCGGGTCAAACTAGTGGCACTGCCCACGTGGCAAGCTGTTAAATCAGTCACGGGTCACCATACTCGGAAATGGAACCCTACAGAGTAGCTCTAGGGGGGCCTGCACCGAGACTCCCGGTCAGG
Source organism: Cymbomonas tetramitiformis (assembly GCA_001247695.2). Lineage (NCBI taxonomy): Eukaryota > Viridiplantae > Chlorophyta > Pyramimonadophyceae > Pyramimonadales > Pyramimonadaceae > Cymbomonas > Cymbomonas tetramitiformis. Next base: position 48,153 of record LGRX02011210.1, read on the forward strand.
GCTGCCCGAACAAGCTAATCCTAGCACACCACCTCCATGAGGAGTGTGGTGACAGACATACAATGAATGCTACTAATGGGCATCTCAGGCAGCAGAGCCCATATACAGTCTGATCAACCGAGCCACGTAACACTAAAGTAAATCTAGGATCCACTGCAGACATCTGAAAACCAAAACAAATGCATCTCTAAATCTCGAAAATACAGAAACGGGCACCCTAGTCCAGACGGGAGTCTGACAAACATGAAAACGGCTGTGCCACTGGTCCCGCTGCCTGGTAAGCACGAATCCATCGTTTCAGGTAACACTAACCTCCAGACATGCAGGTACAGTGTCCCCGCAAGGATGCTAGATCGCAAAATTCTCAGAGTCAGCCCCCGCGTCAACAGTAGCTGCTTCGTCTTCGTCTTCTGTAACGTCATTTTCGTTGGTCAGCTCGTAGATCTCACCACCAGGCGGCGGCACCACCGTCTGCAGAGCATCCACCGCAGCCGTGTCACCAGCCACAGGTACCGCTTCCGGCGAATCTCGCGCAGCCGCAGAGCCGCAAGAAAGCCTCGCTGATACGCGGCGAGAATGTCCGGCTCGAGGGCCACCGTGAGGAGGTCCGCAAGAGCATCCAGTAGAGGCGGGGACGAATCATCGTAGGGCGGGTTCGGGAAGTGGGATACACCACCAGCCACGAACCGCTCTCGCGTCCGCTCAAGCGGTATGCCCCACTCTGTGTGGAATCCCGCAGGCGAATAGGCACCACCTGGCTGAAAGCCACCAGACGCCTGTAATGCGCCCACCGCCGTGACGCACAGCAGCATCGTGCTAACCGGGCAGCCACTTGGGCATGTAGGACGCAAAGGCGGACTGCCCAACGCCGCAGGCCCGACCCCCCACCGCTGGGGCCGCAGCAACCACCTTGCCAGAGGCATAGGCGGTCCTCTCCGCTGCCAATCTCTCGTCAAATTCTTCGTCCGCCTCGTCGCTATCGTAATTCTCGCTCTCGTCCGTGTCGTTTGGTGTAATCCCCAAGCGGTGCATGCCCGCAGGGGCCGGTTCACTAGGAACCACGTGCGAACGAATAATCGCCCGCAAGGTAGTCGAGACCGTCAGCTCCGCGAATCCAGGCAGCATCCAGGCCCTGCGGCTGTGTCACCACCTGGCTCGGAGCGTACGCGTGCGGCAGCGATACCGCAGCCGCTGCGAGTGGAGAATGCGCACCAGCCCGGTGCTGCCAACGCCCAGTGCTGCCAACGCTTAGTGCTGCCAACGCCCAGTGCCAACGCCAATGCCCGGGGCGGCAGCCGCAGGCTGCGGCAGTGCCGCCGCAGGCGGCACAGCCTCAGGCTGTGGTGCCAGGGAGGCATGCGTGAAAGAAACACCCCTCCTCGCCGCTGCCTGCTCCACCTGCTTCTTCAGGTCGCGAATCTCGTCGAGCCCCTCGTCGTCAGAGTCGTCAGAGTCGTCGGATGCGCCCCGCTGGTCCACCGCGAACCCATAGGCCGAGAGGTCAATGCCCCCAGCCGGCCCACGGTCACCGTGTAGTACTGCCGGTGCACCGTACTGCTCCGCAGCCCCCGCGAATGCTGCCGGTCCCTCCTCCGCAGCCCGCTGAAAGATGTAGCAGAGGGAAAGAGCATGCTGCTCGTCCTGGGAGAGCTCCGCCGGGGAACAGTAGGCTGCTGCGGTGCCGGCATGCTCCGGCTTGATTGAGCCCCCCAAGGGGGCACTCACGCCAGCCGTGATACGCACCCGTAGGGCACCTCGGGCAAAGCGGCCTCGCCCGCCTCGTGGATGCCTCGAACCCCACCACCGGCTGAGGGTGCATGCCAGCCCGATAGCCCTTGAGGCCGCCTCGCTTACGCTTGGCGTCCGCAGTGACGGCAGCGGTAGAGAGAACACCGCCGTTGTTCTTCTTCTTGAGCTCCAACTTAATGTAGGACTTCACAAAGTTGAGCTTCTCGAAAATCTTCTTGAGGGTCTCCGCGTCCGCAGCCCCCTCAGCTCCGCCCGCAGCACCGCTCGCCAAAGCCGAAGAATGCGCGCCCCCAGGTGCAGCCTGCGGCGAGGACTCAGAGTGCCGCGCCCAGGCCGCCCAGAGTGCACCCACCTCGTGTGACAGCTCCGCAAGCGAGACTTGTGCAAGGTTTCGGGGCAGTACATACTTGTCTCGGATCGACTTGTAGAACTCGAAGTCTAGGCGTTGTAGTAGGGAGGCCTTGCGGGTCTCCTCGTCAGGTCTCCAATCCCGCGCCTTGTTCTCGCGAACAAGGCGAGCCTTCTTGTCCAGAATGGGCCTCGGGTCCACTCCAGCCGGGTACCGCAGCGCCGAGTGCTCGTCTTGGCGCGATTCACGCACGCCAACCTCCACGCACCCCTTCGCCAGGTCCACGATTGCACGACGACCATCACGGTCGCCGTGCGTGCCTCGCAAATATCCGTACGCAGGAGAATGCGATGCGATAACGCGTCCCAGAACGTCGTACAGGAACGAATTCACCTTAGGGTGCACCTCAAGGGCGGGGTCGGAAATGTCAAAGACGCCTAAAGCAAGCCCAGCCGTCTCGAATTCCGCTCCCAGCGCCTCCAGCAGGTGCCCCAGCAGGTAGGCGTCGTCATCGTCGCCCTTAAACCGCGTGTCATTATCGCCAAGAACTTCCTCACGGACGCTCTTGGCGATAGAACGATGTCCACCGCTCGCGAACAGCTCCTTCACCAATCTCGTCTGCTCCACAAAGGACTCGCGCGCAGCAACCACCTCCGGCGTGTCGCCCGCCGCAGCCGGCCCAGGCGGCTGCAGAGGCGGAGTAGAAATGGTCGGAGTGTCGCGAACGCCATCAGGAAGGTCAACCGCTGGCTGAATAGCGGATGCCAATACTCTACGTCTGGCTCCTGCGCCAGTCGCGCGTCTAGTCACAGGACGAGTGCTCATACTAAAATGCCAACGTCGGAGGCGTGAGTAAAAGCGGCGAGAGAAAAGGATGAGCGGCTAGGGTGGCGGTGTAGGGGTCGTGGGCGATGTAGAACACAAATGAGATTGCCAAGACAAAACCTCGCTGGACCAAGCCGGCAATACAGGTCTCGCGAAGGCGTGGGCGGCCAAGTCCACGGAATCCCCAAGCAACGGTGAAAATGTCAAAGTAGGCGTCCCCCAAAAGCGCGCATGCACCCGCAATGCCCCAGCGCCACCGCCACACCAAGCCGCAGCCCTCACTCACCGCCAAGGGTACTCACGCCCCCAACTGCGGCTCGCTTAGCCAATCATGCCCCCAAATTCGGAAGCACAAAAGCGTGGATTCAGGTCCACAACGTTTACTGGAATATCCCTATCGCATATCCCTCAGAATATATATACACAGTGAAAGGTAAACGAACCGCTGTCGATATATATGATATGATAAAAAGCAAAGAACCGCAAACCGTAAACCCTAATATAGGGTGTCGGGTCAAACTAGTGGCACTGCCCACGTGGCAAGCTGCCAAATCAGTCACGGGTCACCATACTCGGAAATGGAACCCTACAGAGTAGCTCTAGGGGGGCCTGCACTGGGACTCCCGAACAAGCTAATAGATTAGCTTGTTGGGACATTATTATACATCACGCACCGACACCACGGTTAACACAGCGCACAAACAACGCACGGACAACGCAAGCGCGTCACCTACAGACACCGCACAAAACAAGCATAGACTACGCACATGCGTAACGTGCACATAACCTACACACAACGCACAGAGATGACGCACAGAAAACGCACACGCATAATGCATACATGACCTACAGACAACATGCAGACATCACACTCAAAGAACGCACACGCATCACGACGTACACGGAATGGCCTACAGACACCCGACAGAGATCACGCAAACATAACGCACACGGATCACGTACACAACACCTACGCATAACGCACACGCATCACGCACACACGACCTACAGACAACGCACGGAGATGACCAGGTTGATATATCGCGCCTCGCGCGATTTTCCCAAAACGGGCGCAATATATTGCGCGGCGCGATTTTCCGGTGACATATACAAACCTAAATTTTATAAGGATACACAAATGTCATTTCATCTCCCGATTCCTTGTAAGGGGGGTTATACGCATGTTAAACATGAAACTACACCCGTGCTGACATTTTATACTGCACAATGGACTATGTTACGTAACGGGTTAACTTCATTCCGAAGAACTTCTTATTCAGAATACGTATATATATCCGCATTCATTGCACTACTGTCAGTCAACGGCCATGGGGACATCTTTGAGCTGTTAATGTCGGTGTCTGTGTGGTACATAAATATCCCATTAGCACATCATTATTCACAACACTGCATCACGCCACAATGCAACGGCGTGTCCCAGACTCAGCGGTTTGCGATTCTATCCGATCACACAACTCATCAACTTCACTGGTACTGCGTGGACCGAAGTCAGGCCCGCGGTATGCTCCATGCTGCTGGCAGTACCGCAGCAATTCCCCCCAATGGGGATCGTCCTTCAGAACAAACGGGTTGCCCACGATCACAAGCAGTGCCTGATCAATGTTCATAGCAAGTCCCCGTCACCATCCCACAATATCCACATCAGTCACTCGTATATGCCAACTCAGAACTACAGATGGCGCTGTTCCGTGCATGATTGTACGCATTTGCTGGCTCTGGCGGCCCGAATAGTCCATAACTATAAAAAATGATCGATGCCAAATGGTGCTGCGACAGTCGGACGGTCAACAGACGTGCCATGAGGTCATCATCTGTTATTTCATTAAATATGGAGTCATATGAGGGGGGAGACTTAGCTTGCCTTGGCTCGTGTCACAGCCACGCAAAAGCGCTTGGGATGTCCCAGGAAGCCAATGTTGTGTTCCGCGTCCCAGGGCCGAAAGCTCTCCGTGCTTCGGACGGTAGTCACAATCATTGCTCGCCGCTCTTGGCCTTGGAACACTTCTGTGCTGCCTACCTGATCATGACGAGCCAGCCAATCATGCAACGCGTCAGTGGCAAGCGAATGCTACGCACGTGCCGTTTATATCATCCGTGCAAGCCAGAAGACAGTGGGTTCGTTAACACTGTAGGGGTTGCCCCAGCTCATGGCATACGCCGGTTTTCCGCTTGTGGCTGTGGACCCAGTCCGTATAATTCCAACCTCTGGGCGTTCCCGGGCACCCAGTCCGTACAATTCCGGTGCACTCCCCTCTCTGCCAAGTGCACCCGGAGGGAGGCTGACGTGCCCCCCCACGCACGCCGCACGCCGCACCCGCAACGGACATTATGCCGGGCGCTCTTGCCCCCTAGTGCATCTGTGATAGTCATAGTAAGAGTAACAGTACGATGACTCAGATGACGAAACAACGAACCGTGTGATCCTTGCTTGGAGCCCAGCAGCTACGCACTGCGCCTACGCACCTTGATACCATGCGGCTCCCCAACAGGGAACCCCTCCGCACGTAGCAGCTCCTTCACCTTCATCCCCTGCTTATGGTACGGTGTCAGGATTCCAATTTCCCGCGGCTCGAGGTTTGTGGACCGCGCGTCACACAGTGACACCACGTGGTCCAACACCGCCGTAGCCTCTGCCACGTTGAACCAGCTCGGTGACCAGCTTCCTCTCTGGTCTCCTCTCTCCCTGCAGTTGCCCCCACCCCCCGTCTCCCTGACAATCAGTGGACACACAATTCACGCCGCGACCCACAAGCGTGCGGGTGTGCGTTGAACTATCCCTGTCGACATTATTAGGGTCGTCGAGCGGTAGAGCTTTTGTACAAAAAAGAACACAAACGCTCTCTAAATCTGTGCCCCGAAGTGTGTGCTGAATCCTTTGATCCCCGGCGTGGGTGCATAGTGCAGCCGGTCTTCTGCGGCTACGGTGTGCCAAAGGAGTCGGTCCAAGGATAAGCACACACTCTCGAGATTGTTGTCTGCTTTGTGGTTGATGGGTAATCTCGGACTCCTACTTCCACGCACTCCGGGATGTGTTGGGATGGCGGGCAACGAGGGACCGTAGAGGCGGGCAGCGGTCACATCCCCGGCCCGGCTGGGAGTTCCGGGTAGTCATGAGGCATCTGCTGACGGCTTCGATCCCTAGACTGTAGAGTACACTGTGCATCCCAATAGAATTTCCGGCGCTTTCGTCCGTTCAGGAGTGTGTTTTAGCCTGGATTCAGGGCAGGCCTACACCGGCCCAGAGTACGGCCGGGGAATCAATATGCTTATATGTCCAAAGGGCTAGATTTTAAAAAAAAAATCTTGTTTTCGCAAGCCTACATCCTAAAACCTAAACCTGGATTCGGCGCAAGCCTACTCCTCTAAACCCTTTAACCTTGAATCAGGGCAAGCCTCAACCCTAAAACCCTTAACCTGGAATCGGCGCCAAGCCTCAGCCTATACCCACATGATGGAATAATCAATGACAACCTCAGCTACGGGTCTGGTTTTCTGTTGCCTGATTTATCTAGCCACATTCATCCACATCCGCTCTGCCTGCTATGTGAGTGCGTGAATACTCAGCTCTGCGCCGGTTTCCAAACGATCCATATCCCAGCTACCAAATCACTTTTGAAAACACTATGTACCCACGCCCGGGATCAAATGCGTCGTCGCCCACTTCAAGGCCCACACCTAGCCCCTCCGGAACGATGCCCTCGGGGACGAGGTGGAGGACGAGGCCCTGTGCGTGCTCCTACTCCTTAGCCGAGCCTCCCAGCCCCCGCAAACACCGCGCCTCCCAGCCCCCGCAGACACCGCGCCTCCCAGCCCCTCCAGCCCCGCAGACACCGCACGCAGACACCGCGCCTCCCAGCCCCCGCAGACACCGCGCCTCCAGCCCCCGCAGACACCGCGCCCAAGCACCCCCTCCCCACCTGCCCGACGTGCACGAGTCCGAGCCGAGCCGAGCACAGCAAAGCCGAGCCACCACGCGCCGTCTGAGCGCACCGCCGCCCTCCACCGATCCCCACCCCCGCGTTGAGGACACCCTGCCGAGCGCTCTGCCCGCCGGCGAGCATCGTAAACGCTGTGCATAGGAGCTGCCACAGTTACACCGACCGTTGCCCTCGGGTTTGCCACACCGAGCGTGCCTCGTCTCCACCCCGGTTTGGTCCTGAACCCTGAAGGCGGCCATCGGCTTACCATCGGCTTAAACCTCCCCAACCACCCGATAGTTCCCGCGCGGCCAGCAACCGTATCTCGCAGTGCAACCAGCTGCAGGGGGTCACCGGTGTCAGGACTCCCGGGCGCTCAGTAGTCCGCCGCGTGTCGGTGTACCCCAGACCCCAGACCCCCCGGTGCTCCCCCAGTATCCACCCCATTGCTCTGCTGTGCCAAGGAGTATAGTGCCTGGGCGTATAGTGTTGTGATCACGATGCGCTTTGTTGCGTCTACCACACAGCGCAGCACCACGCAGCGCAGCGCACCTGCACGCCGTGGAACAGCAGCGGGATGTTCCGCGCGGGAAGGCCGCTCCAGCCCTGAAGACTTTCGCGCTCTCGCAGCGGCGCGCTCGGCCGGAGAGCGCCCCGGTAGAAGAGCTTGTTGGGCACCTCCAGCAGCATCGGGTGCGAGCGGTAGTTCTCCACCAGCATCGTAGTGTACCACGGGTTGTACCCGTCATACCTCTCATCCAATGGGTGGTGCGCATGCGGGCCGTCTGACAGCATCAGCCGCTCAAGCATCGACCTTCCCAATCCACTTGCCACCTGCTCCGATGTCCATCTTGCCCCCTCCCTCCCCCCTCTTCAATGCTCCCTGTCAGTCCACAACCACATCTTCAAGGAGATGCCCTGCTCCGCACGGTCTAAAGACTGAAGCGCGCGTGACGCGGGCATCCACGTGGGAAGCGCGCGGAGGCGGCACCTCTGGGATATTGGAGTGAACCACTGGGCCCAGCTGCTGGGGATCGCCTGCAAGGAGCAGCCTGTACCCTGGTGCGAGCAGCCCTGTCATGGCGCACAGCGTGTCCGGCTCCCGCGCGGTGCCCGCCTCATCCACTGCAGCGTGCGTGAACGCCTGAGCCTCCTTGTATCTGCGCATGATACCCCCGGCGCGCGAGGTGAGCGGTGGACATCTGCGCATCCTGGGAGATCTGAGCCGCTGAATACCCGAGTCACTTGTGGGAGCTGCTTTCCACATCGCCGAGCAGAAAGTGTACGACACACCATCGGGGCAGAAAGGTCTACACCGATATCTATTGATGGAGCCTAGCTGCGGGGAGCGGCGGCCTCAGGCAAACGCTCCAACCCCCCCACAAGGCAAGGCGGTCAGCTTCCCTTTTGTTTCTTTTGTTTCTTTCTCACTTTTCTTTTGTCACAACATGCCAGACGCCCGTGTCATTTGAATAGCTCCAAAGCTTCCGCTGCACAGCTGCCCGCCAATGGCGGTGCCCTAGAATAGAAACACCGTCCAGGAATTGCTTCTGCTTCTCGAACGGGCTTGTTTCACATTTTGGGGTGATGGTTGCTGTCAGACGCACATAACGACGAATCGGAGCCATTTGGCGAACAATACATACATACAATCGCCATGGGGGCTGAAAACCTGACACCGTGCGGAAGGCGTCCGTGTTTCGTTTCCCTTCTATACATGCACACATACATGCACTGCTCGCGGGGAGAGCGGAGTGCGGCAGAGCTTCAGGTGGCAGGGCGGCTCCACAAGCACGTCGAAGAGAACCGTACTTGTAAGCTATCTTGGCTGCCATTGCGCAGGTTGCCACCACCACTGTGACTGCTTCGTCATCGCCCCGAAGCTTCGGTGGGAGCACATACCCGCTGCCATCGTGATAGGTGCATGGCGCAAGCGGCCCCGGCACCTCCGCTGGACGGACGCGGAACGCCAGTGCACGGAAGAGGCGCTCGGCGGGCAGCCCGCGGTCAAGCAGCCTCACGGCCGCCTCATCCGCCGCCGCGTTGGAGTGCGCCGCCACCAGCACCCGCCCTCCTTCTCTCTCCGCCTGCAGAACGAATTCTACGAGTGTGGAGGTCTTCCCAGTGCCCGGGGGCCCAAAAACGATGTACGGTACAGAACTGCATTCCCTCACTCCCCTCCTTCAGGTCCCCCTGCTCCTCCCCTCACTGTTGTATTGCGCACCTTGCTTGCAAAGGCTGATGGATTAATCGTTCTTCGAGCAATTGTGGTGTGGTGCAGGCTCTTGAATGTATCTACTTCAGAATTAGTCACACAGGAGAAAGTCACGCGTCAAATGTGTTTGTCCAAGAATATTTCAGAATTAGTCACACAGGAGAAAGTCACGCGTCAAATGTGTTTGGCCAAGAATATTTCAGAATTAGTCACACAGGAGAAAGTCACGCGTCAAATGTGTTTGGCCAAGAATATTTCGGAATTAGTCACACAGGAGAAAGTCACGCGTCAAATGTGTTTGGCCAAGAATATTTCGTTTCTTTTTGCACACGGATTCTAATTGCCAAAAGGCACACTGCCTGCCATCCATTACAAAGAATAGCATTTGTCTGACCAGGGCTGTCTGAGCTCCCAGCCAGACTTACGTAAGTTAGGAAATGTCTATTATTGATGGATATGTTTCAGTCCATTCAAAAGGAACAGAGATTCCTGGGTTGGGTGGGTTGGGAAGGCAAAAGGAACAGAGCTAAACCGATGGTCGGTTTCGGAAACTAAGTCAGTTTCGGATTGCCTGGTCACGAGCCTCGAACCGTCGTGTGACGACTGTCGAGCTCGTTCTAGGTAACTACAGTGAGATTCACACGTGGCAGAAACCACTAGATTTTCGCAAGCTCCAATTTAACCATTTCTTTTTGCACACGGATTCTAATTGCCATTTCCCCGAGATTGTCGTCACTCTACTGAATCTTGCAGAGCACTTTTCCATCCCGGTGCTAACCACCCGAAGTAGTAGGTCATGTCATTGTCCGCCACTGCAGTGGGGTCGATGTAAGCCAGCACTGCTGATGACAGCTGGCTCCACCCCCCGAAGTAGCACACCTTTTCCATCGTCACCCCCACTGCACGTGCACACGTTGCTGCACCTTTCCGAGTGCTGTGGGCTGAGTAGTGCCCTCCCTCGGGAGGCACACAGCCCACGTGTTGTAAAGCTTCTCCGATCCACACGTTGGCCTCCGAGGCCTTGATGTGCTTGCCAGATTCCCACGGCAGCCTCCAGTAGCTGGCCGTGCCTGCTGTCCCCGATGTCCTTGTCGGTGCATCGTTCAGCCATGCCTCATCTCGAGCCGTTTCCCACAGCTCGAGCAGTTCGTGGAGGCCCTTCACCCCGTCCACCGGGATGTGGAGCCTCCGTTTCGTTCTCGTGTGGTTCCTGCCTTTCTCCTTCTCCAGCACCACAGAGAGCCCACTGCCATCCCGCAGTAGACTCTCCTTCAGCATTGCCGTACCTGTCTGAGGTCTGCCGAAGGTCACAAAGGCCACCACCACGTACACACAGGATCGTAAGAGCTCCAGGCTCTCACGACTGTCCATCGTCACGATCTGATCTGCTGCCTGGTGCACCCGACGTACTGCCGCAGCCGGCAGCCACGTCCTCTCCGTTGCCGAGCAACCTTGCTCCTCCTCTGCCTCTGTCTGCATCGCTGTCATGCCTCTCACGGCCCTAGTGACAGCACGCCCTTTAGCTGGCCCGTCGTGCCCAAAGTCTTCGTGAAAGTTGTTGATTGCTGAGAGGTACGGCTGCAGAGAAGATCCTCTTACCGTTCCTCGCCGCTTCTGGAAGGCGATGTACTTCAGTACGGTGCCCTCAGTTGCCGGCAACCAGGGCAATCCTTCTTCCACACAGAAGTCCACGAAGGTCTTCCAGTGGGCTTCGTAGTTCCCTGCCGTAGAAGGCCGCAGCGCCGCCGCCTGCATCTCTGCTGCCTCGACTGCCAGGTCTCCGTCTCCCAACTTGGCTGACCAGTGCGCTAACATTGCCGTTCTCCACGTTGGTTCCAACGCCGGAGCCTCGGCTGCCGGCAGCCGATACTTCTCCTTGCTCAGCTCGAGGAACTCAATGTCCCCGTCGTCGTACTCGATTTTTCTCTTACCGTCAGCTCCTGTCACCCCCACCGTCCCAGGGTACCAGAGCTGATCATCCGGCCAAAATATTTCTATTTTGCAACCAGATCTCACCTCTTCATGATCGTCGAGGCTCTCCACCACCGTTTCATTTCCCCTCCCACGTAAGTGGCAGCTCACTGGGAGCTGGGGATATGAAACATGACTGCGTCCCAGCCTGAGGCTCCGAGCAGCACGGACCCTCCCAGCCTGCTCGGAGTGAACAGATCTCGCTGTCGGGGCATGATCACCACCTCGGCTGACAGCGCCTCCAGCTCTCGGAACCACGCCTGCCCTGGCCAGTAGGGCGCCACCACCGTTGCTGCTGCTCCTTCTTCCCGCAGCTTGTGGGCCACCTCGTCCAGTAGCCGCCACGGCGGGTTGACCCAGTTGGTCTCTCCCCGCCAGTCGTACGCCAGCGAATCCACGCCCTCGCACTCCGGATCGTGCCACCCGCTGTAGTACCTCGCGACTTGCCGAGATAACTCCGAGGCGAAGCGGTCCACCGTGTGCCTGCCCCAAGCTGTCTCGGCGAAGTCGAACCATCTGCGGTTGATCCTCCAGTCGTCCAAGTCCTTGTCCCTGGACAGGCGATCTGCCCACTCGTTCGCCTCGCTGCGGATGTACCGGGCCTGCAACTCGATGTCGTGCAGGTCCAGCAGCCTCCAGAGTCGCCTCATCCTCCTCATCAGCTCGGGATTCCGCGACGTGAAGTGCGACAGCATCGCGACCACGGCCTGGTTGTCGCAGTAAAGTCGTACAACCTTCCCTTCCAACTCGGTCAGGAAGGATCGCACTGTTTTGTGCACGGCCTCGAGCTCCAAGTGCGTGATGTGGCACTCCCTGAGCTCGTCCGACCAGAAGCCCCTCGCTTCCTTCTTCAGGTTGAGCACACCTCCCCAAGCGTACATCGAGGAGTCCGTGTGCAACTTCGCCCTCGTCGGACTTCTCCAGATCTTGCGCCCGTTCCACCGGCTCGTCGCCGGCAGTCGCGCCCACCATTCCAGGTCTCCCCAGGCTTGCCTTGTCAGCTTCACCTTGGATCCCCAGCTCTTCTTCGTGCCCAGGACGAAATAGAGCTCGCGGAGGTACAGCCTTGCCGCTGGTACCGCCAGATACACTGACTGACAGAGGCCGTTGAACCCCGCCAGCTCCCGAGCTTGCACCCATCGCTTCTCCCGAGCAGCTCGACAGATCAGCCCCTTGGCTTTCACGTGGATTTTCTGTGGACGATCCTCCGTCACTCGGAACAGCCCGTCCTTCAAGTCCACCTCCAGCCCCAGGTGCACGGCCACTTGCGTCGGCTCCCAAACTCCCTTCTTCTCGTTTCGGCTCAGCCCGAGTCGAGATAGAAGGCGAGTAACGCGATCTCGCTGAAAGTAGGCCTCGTCTCTTGTCTTCGTGATCACCATGAAGTCGTCCATGTACGGCAGAACCCTCGCCCCAGCCTGGTCCGCTCCTCGGTGAAGTCCACCTTCGCGCCTCCTCACAGCCCATCGTCGCTGAACAGCTTTTCCCCCGAGCATCTTCTTGATCTCTCGCCGATCTTCTCCCGCCTGAGGAGACCGGAGCAACTCCACGAGCGTCTTCATGAACTTGACGAAGACCCTCGGTGCATCCGACCACCCGAAGGGGAGAGCTCCGCACTGGAACAACTCCCCCTGGATGTCGAACTGCATGAACTTCTGGAACTCCGGGTCGATCCCCACCGCGTGGTAGCCGTCCTTGAGATCGAAGGTGAAGCACCAGTCGCCCTCGCTCGCCAGCCTCCGCAGCTTCTTCAGAGTCTCCATCTTGCAGTGCGACTTCACGCAAAAGAAGTTCAGCCACCTCAGATCCATCACAAGACGCCACTTGTTCTCGCCGGGCTTCTTCACCAAGAAGACGCGTGATACGTGGCTTCGATGATGTGCTCTCACCCAAGCGCCCGACAGCAGCGCTCGCTCCTTCTCGACGGACAACCATTGCTGCTGCGCCACCGTCAAGTCCTTCAACGACGTACCGTGATCGAACTTGGGTGGTGGGCCTTTCACCCACCGCATCTTCGCTCCTCGAGCGATCCAGTGCAGCACCTCGCTGCTCGCGCCACCTGCGCGCCATGCTCCCCGCCGAGACCGTACCTCCTCCTGGAGGGTACGCCTCTTGACCTGAACCCCCGGAGCAACAGGGGTTAGGTCAGGTGCCGATAGGCACATTCTTACTTGGCGGGATGGGAGCCCTTGGCACCCTTACCCGCCGATGTACTGGGCGTCGATGCCGCTCCTCTCCCTCCGCCCTTGCCGATACGGGACTCGCTGCGTCCGCCCAGGGTCGCCTTGGCCGCCAGCGCCGCCTGCTTCGCTGTCGCCGTCATCAGTGAGCGCGATTTGGATGAGTCGAATTCCTCCAGCCACTTCTTCATCACGGAGTCGCCGACAACCCCCTCGGTTCCGGCGTTCACCTTCTCCTCCATGAAGGCCAGCTTCGCCCTCACGGCGTCAGTGCCCCCGCCTTCCGCGTCGAGCGACGCCCTCAGCGTCAGCATCGTGTAGCGGTTACAGAGGATCGCATACACACCTTTCTTGGTGTTATGCGACCTAACCATCCGGTCCCAGAGCTCGTCGCACTCGCTGATGGTCAGCCCGACCCGCGGCGCCCCCTGCATCCAGTCCATGGTCTCCTCCTCGTACACGACCGCGTCGTGGAAGTAAGCGAGAGCCGGGCCCAAGGTCGCCTGCTCGTACCTCATCGACGAGTTGGACTTCTTGCACAGGAGCGCATGGGTCTTGTCGCCGTAAAGGTCGTAGACCTTGGGCATCAGGTCCTCCAACGTCGAGGGACGCACGGGGAACGGGTTGACAGGGGCGTAGGGGACGTAGGGGAGCAGCTTTTTGGCTTCGAGCTCCGCGTCGCCCGTCGTCTTCGTGGTCGCCACCTCGTCTTTGGCAGAGCTCGCGCTCTGCCGCAGGCCTTTCACTTGCTCTGTGAGCAAAGCGATGGAAAGGGCGTGCTGCTGCATCACAGCCGCGTGCTGCAGCTGTTGATTTTCGTACTTCTGGTCGAGCAACTTCTTCTCGACTTGCTCGGCTGTGAGTTCGGGCTTAGCAGGCATGGGGTCGGGTGTGGAACCCTCCCCTGACTTGCCAGCTTTGCCCGCGTCACCGTGTTCAGCCATCTGGATTGATTTCGGTGAGAGTTACTAGTTAATCTTGACCCTGTAGTAGAGTGAAGTGTGTTTAAATTTGCAGTGTGCCGCACAGAAAATACTTAGTAAAATATTTTCGTGAAGTTCCTTTTTCCGGAAGGCAAAAGGAACAGAGCTAAACCGATGGTCGGTTTCGGAAACTAAGTCAGTTTCGGATTGCCTGGTCACGAGCCTCGAACCGTCGTGTGACGACTGTCGAGCTCGTTCTAGGTAACTACAGTGAGATTCACACGTGGCAGAAACCACTAGATTTTCGCAAGCTCCAATTTAACCAGAATTAGTCCCACAGGAGAAAGTCACGCGTCAAATGTGTTTGGCAAAGAATATTTCGCAATTAGTCACACAGGAGAAAGTCTGGCGTCAAATGTGTTTGGCCAAGAATATTTCAGAATTAGTCACACAGGAGAAAGTCACGCGTCAAATGTGTTTGGCCAAGAGTATTCAGAATTAGTCCCACAGGAGAAAGTCACGCGTCAAATGTGTTTTTGGCCAAGAATATTTCGGAATTAGTCCCAGGAGAAAGTCACGCGTCAAATGTGTTTGTCCAAGAATATGTAAAAACTCATTCTTCGCGTCAAATGTGTTTGGCCAAGAATATTTCGGAATTAGTCACACAGGAGAAAGTCACGCGTCAAATGTGTTTGGCCAAGAATATGAAAGTCACGCGTCAAATGTGTTTGGCCAAGAATATGTAAAAACTCATTCTTCGCGTTTCTTGCGATGGACCGATGGTCGACAACCTTAAGGTGGCAGCCACACCCAACACCTCGGCCACACCACAGCATCACCTCGGTTACACCTCGGCCACACCTCGGTTACACCACGGCATCACCTCGGT